>PITA01013873.1:0-55750 GCA_004023965.1 Spilogale gracilis
GCCTCCATCAGAAAGGATGAATATCCAACTTTTGTAGCAATATGGACTGGACTGGAAGAGATTATGCTGAGTGAAATAAGCCAAGTAGAGAAAGTCAAGTATCACATGGTTTCACTTACTTGCGGTGCATGAGGGGTAACCTGGAGGACAGTGGGAGAAGGAAAGTAAATGGGAAGTAGGGTAATCCAGGGAGAGAAACAGAACAACAGAGACTTTGGGCTCAGAAACAAACTGAGGGATTTGGAGGGAGGGGGGTAGGAGGATGGGAGAGCCTGGTGGTGGGTACTGGGGGCACTTATTGCGTGGAGCACTGGGTGTGGGGAATGGGGAATGAATCTTGGAACACTGGAAAAAAAATTTAAGTAACAATAATAAAAAAAAGACAGATGTGATTGAATGGATTCAAAAAATACCTATCTATATGCTGCCTAAAAGACTCGCTTCAGACTGAAAAACCTGGACTGAAAGTGTAGGAGTGGAAAAAGATATATCAGACAAAACAGACTTAAAAAAAAGTGTAGCATGAGACAAAGAAGGGCATTATGTAATTATAAAAGAATCAATCCAACAAGAAGATGTGACAGTTGTAAATATCTATTCACCCATCATAGGAACATCTAAATATATAAAGCAAATATTAACAGATATAAAGGGAGAAATTGACAGTAATACAATAATAGTAGAGGACTTTAATATTGTACTTACATCAACAGATAGATCATCCAGGCTGAAAATCAACAGGGAAACCAAGGCCTTGAATGACACATTAGACCAGATGGGCTTAATAGATATCCAGAACATTCCATTCAGAAACAGAATACACATTCTTTTCAAGTGCACATGGAACATTCTCTAGGACATATCACATGTTAGGCCACAGAACAAGTCTCAATAAATTTAATACGATTAAAATCATATCAAGCATCAACCACAATGGTGTGAAACTAGAAATCAATTACAATCAAAAACTGGAAAAAACACAAAGACAGGAAGGCTAAACAACATGCTTCTAAACATCCAATAGGTCAGTAAATAAATAGAAAAATCAAACAATACATAGGTGAATGAAAATGGAAATGCAACAGTCCAAAATCTTTGGGACACAGACAGTATAGTTCTAAGAGGAAAATTTATAGCACTACAGGCCTATCATAAAAAATAAGAAAAATCTCAATCTAACCTTATACCTATATGTTCTTTTTCTAAACTTAGTAGAAATAAGGATATAATGAAGATTAGAGTGGAAATAAGTGGAAATTAAAACATAGAAGAGATCAACAAAACCAAGAGCTGCTTCTTTGAAAAGATATATGAAATTGATAAACCTTTGCTCGGACTCATCAAGAAATAAAAAGACTCAAAATTAGAAACAAAAATGGAGAGACAACAACAGCACAGAAATACAAAGAGTTATAAAGGGAGTACTATAAAAAATTGGATGCCAACAAACCTAGAAGAAATGGGTAAATTCCCCCAAATATAGTCTGCTAAAAGGAGGAAGGAGAAAATTTGAACAGACCAATTCCTAGTAATGAAATTTGATTTGATAATCAAAAATTCCCATCAAAATTCCAGGACAAGAAAGTTTCACAGGTGAATTGTACCCAAATTTAAGGAAGAATTAGTATCTATTCTTCTCAAATTATTCCAAAAAAACCAAACCAAACCAAAAAACAGAAGAGAAAGGAAAGCTTTCATATTTATTTTATGAGGACAGCATTACTCTGATAACAAAATTAGATAAAAGACAGTACAAAAAAGAAAACTACAGGCCAATATTCCTGGGGAACATACATGCAATCATCCTCAAAATATTAGCAAACCAAATTTAAAACTATATTAAAAAAGGAACACTCATCACAATTAAGAGGGATTTATCCCAAAGATGCAAGGGTAGTTCAATATTTGCAAACCACCAGTGTGGTACATCACAAAGCCTTATGATAATCTCATTAGATGGCAGGAAAAACATTTCACAAAATACATTACCCATGCATGATAAAACCTGTCAACAAACTGAGTTTAGAGGGAACATACAGAATGCCGTACAACATAATAAAGGCCATGTATGAAAACCCCACAATTAACATGATACTCATGGTAAAAAAAACTGAAAGCTTTCCCTCTAAGATAAGGAACAAGACAGAGATGTCTACTCTCACCACTTTTATTCACCCTAGTACTGGAAGTCCTAGATGCTGCAAAGAAAAAGAAGTAAAAGGAATCAAATTTGGTAAAGAAGAAATAAAACTCTTTCTTCATAGATGATATATACTCCTATACATAGGAAACCCTAAAGACTCCATCAGAAACTATTAGAATAAACAAATTCATAAAGTTGCAGGAAACAAAATTAATACACAGAAATTGGTTGCATTTCTACATACTGATGAAATAGCAGAAAGAAAAATTTAGGGGGCGCCTGGGTGGCTCAGTTGATTAAGCGACTGCCTTCGGCTCAGGTCATGATCCCGGAGACCCGGGATCGAGTCCCACATCGGGCTTCTTGCTCGGTGGGAAGCCTGCTTCTCCCTCTCTCACTCCCTCTGCTTGTGTTCCCTCTCTGGCTCTGTTTCTCTCTGTCAAATAAATAAAATCTTTAAAAAAAAAAAAAAGAAAAAAAGAAAAATTTAGAAAACAATACATTTACAATTTCACATACATACACAAAAAAAAAACCTAGGAGTAAATTCAAGGAAGTAAAAGACCTATACTCTAAAAACTATGACATTGATGAAAGACACTGAAGATAACACAACAACTGGAAAGTTATACCATGCTCAAAGATTGAAAGAATACTGTTAAAATATCCAGAGTACTCAAAGCAATCTACCTATTAAATATAATCCCCATCAAAATAGTAATAGCAGTTTTTACAGAACTAGAATATTCCTAAAATCTGTATGGAACCAAAAAATACCTCGAATATCCAAAGCAATCTGGAGTAAGAAAAACAAAGCTTGAAGTATCATAATCCCTGATTTCAAGATATGTTACAAAGCTATAAGAAAACAGTATGACACAGACACAAAAATAGACACAAAGCTCAGTGGAACAGATAGAAAGGCTAGGAATAAACCTACACTTACATGGTCCATTTTCAGCAAAGGATACATCAATGTACAATGAGGGAAAAGATGGTCTTTTCAATAAATGGTGCTGGAAAAAAGTGGACGGCTACATGCCACAGAATGAAACTGGGCTGCTTTCTTATACCATACACAAAAATAACTCAAAATGGATTAAAGACCTAAATTTGAGACTTGACACTATAAAACTCCTTAAAACACAGGCAGAAGTCTCTTGGACATCAACCTTAGGAACATCTGTATCCTTATGTATCCTTATTCGAGGGAAAGGAAAGCAAAAATAAACAATTGAGATTACACCAAAATAAAAAAGCTTTTGCATAGGCAAGGAAACCATCAACAAAACAAAAACTATGGACTGGTAATTCCACTACTGGGTATTTACTCCAAAGATACAGATGTTGTGGAAAGAAGGGTCATATGTACCTCAATGTTCATAGCAGCAATGTCCAAAATTTGCCAAACTATGGAAAGAGCCGAGATGCCCTTCAACAGACGAATGGATAAAGATGTGGTCCATATATACAATGGAATATTACTCAGCCATTAGAATGGATGGATACCCAATTTTTGCATCAACATGGATGGGACTGGAGGAGATTATGCTGAGTGAAATAAGTCAAGCAGAGAAAGTCCATTATCATATGGTTTCACTTACTGGTAGAGCATAAGGAGTAACATGGAAAACATGAGGAGAAGGAAAACAAAAGTGAAGGAGGGAAATCAGAGGGGGAGATGAACCACGAGGGACTGTGGACGCTGAGAAACAAACTTGAGGGTTTTAGAAAGGAGGGGGTGCGGGGATGGGTAAGCCTGGTAGTGGGTATTAAAGGAAGGCATGGATTGCATGGAGCACTGGGTGACATACACAGACAATGAACGCCGCATCAAAAACTAAGGATGTACCGTATGGTGACTAACATGACACAATAAAAAAAATGAAATGGCAAAAAAAGTGGGTAGACAGGGAATGTTCCTCAGCAAAATAACTCCTATGATAAGCCCATAGGAAATGTACTCAAAGGTATAAAGCTAAATGCCTTTCCTTCAAGGTCAGAAACGAGACGAGGATGCACACTTTTTAAAAAATATTTTATTTATTTATTTGACAGAGAGAGAATACAAGTAGGTAGAGAGGAGGCAAAGAGAGAGGAGGAAGCAAGCTCCCTGCTGAGCTGACAGCCCCATGTGGGCCTCGATCCCAGGACCCTGGGATCATGACCTGAGCTGAAGGCAGAGGCCTTAACCCACTGAGCCACCCAGGCGCCCTAGGATGCACTCTTTTGCCTCTTGTGGTATAGGCAGTCCTGGTCAGAGCAGTCAGTCAAGAGAAAGAAATAAAAGACATCCCAACTAGAAAAGAAGAAGTAAAACTGTCACTATATGTGCAGATAACTTTTTATATAGAAAATGGTAAAGGGCCCTCAAAACCTGTTAGAAATAATAAGCCAATCAGTGAAGTTGTAGGATATACAATCAATACAAAAAGTCTATTGTATTTCTAGACTAATAACAAACTTTCAGAAATATCAAAAACAATTCCATTTATAATTGTATCAAAAAGAAAAATATCTAGGGATAAATTCACCCAAGGACGTAAAAGACCTGTAAACTGAAAACTATGACATCAGTGAAAGAAGTTGAAGAAGATGTAAATAGTCTGCGTTCACAGATTAGATGAATCAATATTGTTAAAATGTTCATACTACTAAAAGTAATCTACACATTAAATGCAATCCCTGTCAAAATTCCAATGGCATTTTTCACAGAAATAGAAAAATCCATCTTAAAATTTCTATGTAACCACAAAAAGACCCCAAATAGCCAAAGCAACCTTAAGAGAGAACACAAAAGCTGAAAGCATCAGTCTCCCTGCTAACAAACTATTAATAATTTATAGTAATCAAAACAGAATGGTTTGGCATTAAACCAGACACATAGGTCAATGGAACAGAATAGAGAGCTCAGAGTTAGACCCACACACATATGCTTAATTAATTTATGACAAAGGAGCCACGAATATACAAGGGAAAAGGGACAGTCTCTTCAATAAACGGTGCAGGGAAAACCGGGATAGTCAGACACAAAACAATGAAATTGGACTACTCTTACATTGTAAGAAAATTGCACTCAAAATGGATTAAAGACTTGAGCATAATTTTTGAAATCACAGAAATCCAAGAATCCATAAGCTCTTTGACATCATTCTTTGTGATTACACTTTGAGTCTGACCTGAAAAGCAAAGGCAACATAAGCAAAAGTAAACAAGTGGAACTACATCAGCAAAGGAAACCATTAACAAAACAAAAAGGCAGTCTACTGAATGGGAGAAGATATTTGCAAATCATCTTAGGAGCTACTATACATAAAGAACTTTTACAACTCAATAGCAGAAAACCAAACAATGCAATTTTAAAAAGGCAGAGGATCTGAATAGATGTTTTCTCTAAGAAGACATACAGATGGTCAAGAGGCCATGAAAATGTGCTCAAGATTACCAAGCATCAGTAACATACAAATCAAAACCACAATGAGATATCACCTCATACCTGTTAGAAGAGCTGGTACCAAAAAGACAAGAAATAAGTGTTCTTCAAGGATGTGGAGAAAAGGGACCATTGTGCACTGCTGGTGAGAATTTAAATTGGTGTAGCCATTATATAAAACAGTATGTAGGTTCCTCAAAAATTTAAAATAGAACTACCATATCAACCAGCAATTCTATTTCTGGGTATCTGTAGAACCACCAAAGTATCCATCAGGAAATATGGTGTGTGTACGTAAACACACACACACACACACACACACACACACACACACTGGAATACTATTTAGCCATAAAAAAGTGACATCTTGCCATTAGTGATGGCATGTATAGACCTTGAGACCATAAGGCAGACAAAGGCAAAGACAAAGACAAATACTGTGTGATTTCATATGAGGAATTTAAACAACAACAAGCCCTCCCCAAGCCATAATAAACGCAGAGAATAGACTGTTGGTTGTGGCGGGGGGACACGGGGGGGGGGTAAGTGAAATATGTGGAGGACGTCAAAAGGTACAAACCTCGTTATAAAACAAACATGTCCTGGAGATGGAAGGGTACAGCACGGTGACTACAGTTAATAATACTGCATTGTATATCTTATAGTTGCTAAGAGTCAATCTTAAAATCTCATCACAAGAAAAAATTGTTTTCTAAGTACGTATGGTGACAGATGTTAGACTTATTGTGATCATTTTGCAATGTATATAAATATAAAACCATATGTTATACACCTAAAATATAATGGGTATATGTCAATTATACCTCAATAAAAAATTAATTATCCAAGGCTCCGGTTCAGACCCACCACATCAGAATCTGCATTTTTAACAAGATCCACAAGTGAGTCACATTAAAGCTTGAGACACGCTTGTCTAGAGGGTTTTAGAAGAAAGAAGGGGATGAGAGCGTTGTTTGAAGGGAAGGAAGGGGGAAGGAACTTTTGTCTCTTTTAGAAGAAGGAATCACTGAGAATGATCAACAGGCACAATGTATGTCCCCTTTAGTGACCTCAATGATACAACGCAGAAACATCTCCCGTGTGAAGCTGGGTCTGTTCCTAATTGTAATTTTACAAACTGCCAGTAAGCCTTGAGGACCTAGAAGCAGAGCTGCCTGGGGCGGAATGAAAGCTAGCAGAAGTGGGCTTTTCTAGGTAAGAGAAAGATGATATCCCCCAGGCATCAGAGCAAAAGGGAGCTCATGCCTCTTTGATTATGAAGCTCGGACATTAGGTCACTGGAAGTGAGGCGGGGTTGGAAAAGGTGCCAAAAAGGAGCCTCAGGGCCGAGTGTGTGGATTGGTCAGCGCTAAGCATTATCCTGCTAAGCATTATCCTGGGACACAGACGGCTTATGGACTGCAGGTGAATTCTGTGGCCAAGTTTCCTCCAAATAACATTTGATCTTCATTAGAGATGGCCACAGTCTATTAACGGGAAGTTCCAAGTGATTGTTTTTCAAAGGACACAGCTCAGGGTGGGGACAGAGGAACATGAGCATAGAGACATACGGACAGCCAGTTCCAACACCTTTCCAGTTGCTGACTGCCCAAGACGTTCAGTCACGTCAGTCAGTACAGTTGTGCAAAGAGTTAAGAGCCTTATGGTAGTTTTGGGCTGGCCAAGCTTAATGGCGTGTTTTAGATACTAACCAATGAGAAACTATGCCTGGCCAATCGGAATAAGGTTAGCCTGTGAATTAGTACCAGACTCTGACCAACAACAGTTGTCACCACACAGCTGGTGGGGTGCATATTATGTGATTATCAGCCCGGGAAGGCGGCTCTTAGATGCTAAGTAGGTCCCCGGTACGTTCTGAACACAGACTTTGAAAGGATAGGTGCCATATCACGTCACTTCCGCCAAGAACACACTGGATGGTTTTATATGTGCTAACAGCATTCTAAAACAGAGAAGGGGTCAGATGAGTAGGAAAACTCCTCTTTGTCTCAACAGAGACCCTACGTCCCTGCACTGGGGAAAACTTAGGCCTCTAATTACAACGCGAATTCCTCATTGGCGCTCAGTCCTACCTGGCCCAGAAATGATGTGAGAACCATGGTTAGGGGACCCTCGGCCCTCCCACCTCTCCGAGGCTGCTTCTGTCATGGCTCAGGTTTATTCTTTCCCACAGAGAATCTTCAGTTTGTGTTAACTTTTTAAGTCCTAATTAACCATATGATTTCCACTTGGTTCCTTCCTCTATCCAGAAGAGGCCCTATCGCCTACTGGGATCCTAGGAGCCCCCATTTCTGCTGTGTGTTGAGCTAACCTGGGACTTTTCTGGCCATCCTCTGGCTGAGAATTGAGAAGGAGCTGGTTTCAAAGTGATCCAGGTAAGTCTTATACTCTTCTTGGCTCAGAAGAGTGGTTCTCTATGCAGGCTGCACACTAGAATGCCCCATGTAGTTTCTAGAACTTGGCCCATGCTCTTATCCCTGAGCGACTTCAAATCTCAGGGGGATGCAGCCTGGACACTGGCCTTTTAAAGAACTTTGTTCAGTGATTCCTACTGTGTAACCCAGTTGAGACCCCTGGCCCAGAACCACCCTGCACCCCTCAGATGGGTCTCATCAGAGCTTTAAATCATCAACCATAGGACAGCCAGTGAGAAGAGTGGCCTTGCAGAAAATGAGTCTGAAGAAGGGGTTGCTGAGGATTCACTAATGATCTGAGAAAGGGATGAGCTGGGGGGGAGGGGAGGGAAATCAATATGGAAAGTGTAACGGCTGCGGGAGGTATGTTTGTGTTAGAGAAGAATGATCAGAAACTCTCAGCTTTTGGAGGGACCCTGGGCAGGTGAATTGCTTGACAGATGGGATGTAGAAGGTCTGACATCACAGAGGATGGGGCAGTGGTGGCCTTTTACTCCCTACCGTGGCTGGCTCTGCACCTTTAGATTATCTTCCAAATAAAATCCTCTCACCTGGCCCCAGCTGGAGAAGGCCCACTCCACGCAGAGCTGCTGGTTACAGGCCTGGGTGTCCACCGGCCGCTTGGCGAGCTGTGTGCACAGATCATTGGACACAGGGGTGGAGATCCCAGAGGCTTTCAGCTTCTGGCAGGTCACGCGGCGGGTCTGGACGCCTCCCCCACAGCTCCGGGTACAGGCCGACCAGGAGGTCACCATCCACCTGGGGAGAGGAAGAGCAATGGGCCAGGCTTAGGCAGAGGACTGATGCCATACAGTGTCAGAGAAAGAGCCCATGCATCCCCTCCTTCCCACCATACAGCTACTAATCTCAGGACGTGAGATTTTCACAGTATACATGGAGCAGAAGGCTGAATATGGTCCCCCAAAAGATTATCTACATCAGATCCCCGGAAGCTGGGAATGTTACCATATTTGGACAAAGGGGCTTTGCAGATCTAATTAAGGACTTTGAGGAGTGATCATCCTATATGTCTGCCCCCACAAATGTCCTTAGAAGAGAAAGAGATTAGAGGAGGAGACAGTGTGACCACAGAGGCAGAGGCTAGAGTGATGTGGCCATGAGCTGAGGGACGCCTGAAGCCACCGGAAGTTGGGAAGGCTTGGGAAAGTTGCCAGGGTTGCAGCCTGGCCGCCATCTTGATTTTGGACTTCTGGCCTTCCAAACCGTGAGAAAATAAATGTCTCCTCTTTGCAGCCGCCACAGCTGTGGTAATTTGCAGTACAGAAAACAAATACTCTTTGGAAACTGATTAAAAAGGTGCATCTTGAAAGAACAGTCTGAACATCACTTGTCCCACTGGCCCCGAGACTGCAAGCCTGCAGAGGGAATGCTCTGGGAAGATAGTCCTTTAGTTAGTTACGCTGCACCGCGGTTCTGGGACTTCCGGAAGCTGGGAGGTGGACAGGGGACATTCTTCTAGGGAAGTCAGATTCATAGTGTCTCTGGCTCTCCCCTGGGTCAGTATTCCGTTGCTAGTACTCAGTCTCGTTTCTACATTGCCTTAACCCACGTGACACCAGATTTTGTTGAATCCCTGAGAAACAGGCTGAGTTCCTTCTGGCTTTGCGGAACAGTTTCCCACCTCCCCAAACCACAGTGCATAGGCCTTCCACCTCCCCGTGGGCTACACGTGGGGAGACTGTCATTTCTCAGGATGTTAGGTTCTGGCTACAATCTGGACCATCAGAAGTGAGACTACCCAGGGCTGCACAAATAGCTTTTCTCAGAAAGACCAGCAAGAATTTGGGAAGCACGCTGAAATCCTCAGTCCAGACACAGACCCGTAGGGGCTCTCTGGGCATGTTCCTACGGGCCTAGTCCTCAAAGAGAAGGGGAAAAGGGGACAGTGTGGGGGAAACAGAAAAGCTTCGGCACATCCCAACCATCTTATTCAATGGGAAAAGACCGTTCTTGGGTTTTAATGCCTGCGACAGAATTTATCTAAAATGAAATGGTGGAACAGCCACGTGGGTCCAGGCAGGAATTCCCGGCCTTAGGCAGAGACAATCAGGGCGATCTCTGTGTTCAGAGAAGGCTGCTGAGATGCCTGAGAAGCCTGGAGGGGAAACGGGTCAAAGCGTGGCCACTTCCTGGTCCGGCGGCACCACATGTGGCCCTCAGGAGAGGCAAGTAGCAGAGACGGGAGCAAATTCCTTTTGAATCTGATCCGTGACTTATTTAGTTTGGTGGAACCTCCCGGCTCCACGGGCCCTAGGGAGAGAGGACTGCTTGCCGGTCTCCAAGCCG
The DNA here is from genome assembly GCA_004023965.1 of Spilogale gracilis. NCBI lineage: Eukaryota > Metazoa > Chordata > Mammalia > Carnivora > Mephitidae > Spilogale > Spilogale gracilis. The sequence continues at coordinate 10,319 of PITA01013873.1, forward strand.
CAAGGGCACAGCCACTTAGGAAGCCTCGAGGTGTTGCAAGACTCCTGGGGGCGCTGAAACCCAAGCCGACATGGCCATTATTTCATTTGCAGAGGTAAATGAGGCTGATTGACTCTGACCATCGCTACAGCAAATCAGAGAGCCTCTGGCATGTCTAAGACTTGGTCTTCATTTCAAATAGCTTGGTGAGGGCAGTCTTCCAGCCCCTTATATCCCCGGTGAACGTCAGGCCTGCATTTCAATCAACTTTTATTTCCAAATATACATTTCAGCAATTTTTCAGGAGTCGGGGTGGGTGGGGGAGTTTGAGAAAGGAGCGGTATGGCTATGTTACAGTTCAGGAAGGGTATAAAAGGACATTAATCATTCCCATGGAAACCTTCCCGTCAGCAAGTCAAACTGCTGATATTAATGAGCGTGTTTCATATTTCATTGAGTCTCTCCTGGTTTCAGCGGCTCCTTATGACTCAGCTGGCAAAACACAAAGCGGGTGTCTGAGTAGTGTAAGAAAGTCCCCCAGACAGGTAGGACGGGGGCATCGCGAGGCCCAGCCAAGTCCCCTGGGTTCAAGATGCCATGCTGCGGCCAAGTCTAAGCCCGTCCATTATCCCTTTAGCGACCGCCTGCAAACGGGGGCTGGGGGCTCTGTGGGGCTCACAGCCTCTCAAAGCTGTAAGAGGCAGAGACGGAGGTGGTCATCTGGCACCAGAGGCAGGGACCTATATGCAACGTGGAAGCAACTACAGAAAATGAAGATTTGTTTTAACTTCCGCAAGATGCAACCCTTGGAAGAAAAGAAGAGGGTAAGATTTCCTCGCCTAGAGTACTGATTAGCATGGCTTCTCAAGTTAGAAACCTAGCCCCTCAGCACCTGAACTGCAAACATAGCTGTCCTCTTACAAACAGAGTAGAGACTTTTTCTTTTCCTTCCTTCCTTCCTCCCTCCCTCGCTCCCTTCCTTCCTTCTGTCTGTCCCTCCCTCCCTCCCTCCCTCCTGATTTATTTATTTGAGACAGAGAGGGAGAGCAACAGGCAGAAGGAAAAGCAGGCTCCCCACTGAGCGGGGACCATGATGCAGGGCTCGATTGTAGGACCCCGGGTTCATGACCCAAGCCGAAGGCAGACACCCAATGCCTGAGCCACCCAGGCGCCCCTAGACAGCAAATTTCTTATTGCAGGATGTGAGAGAGCTCTGGCTAGGGCCCGGGGTGCTCCTCCTCCCTGAACAGACCCCCTCGGGCACTTGGGACGCCCTGGGCAGTCCTCAGCCCGCTGAGCTGTGAGAGAACAAACTGCTGAGGGAGGGAGGAGGTCCATTCTGAGGGATGTTTTCTGCAGGGAGGGGAGGCCTGGCAAGTCGGGGTCTGTAGAAAAGCACAGTGCCTTGGATGCAGGGCCCCTTGCCGACACTCGGTGTCTCTCCTTCCGCAGGGCTGCACAGTCCGGGCCCAGCCTTGGGTTTGGGGAGTCCCAAGCCAGCACCTGCCACACTCACCGAGAAGGGCAGTCTCTCCGGTTGCAGGCGACGGGCTGCAGAGCGGGGCGCACCTTCCCCGCACAGTGAGCGGGGCTGACCTCTGTGCCGTTCAGGAGACACCTCAGGCGGGGCTGCTGAACGCCCCGGTTCCCACAGGAGGCCGAGCAGGTTGCCAGTCTGTCCACGGACCACCAGTAATCTGTCAGGGGAGGCGGAGGACCACAGGTGAAAAGTGCACTGCATCACGCCCGTGCTCTGCGGGGACGAGGGACTCTCGTGGATGACGCTGTCCTTCAGTGGGCTCCCTTCCCCACTTAGGTAGCCTAGCGGCTGGTGTCCGGGAGCTTCGGTTGGCTCATCCATGAAGTGAGTCCAGGACCCTTACCTCACAAAGTTACTGTGAGGACTGGATGTGATGAAGGCAAAGGGCCCTCCCTGCTGCCTAGCACACAGCACTTCAGTGGCTGTAGTCTATCTTTAAATATGCTTCTGAAGTACTTTTTCTTCCTAGTGGGTCACCAGAAAGTGACTTTCTTTGTCAACAAAGAGACACAAAAACGTCAGAGGTACTTAATCATATTTGTACTTGTACCTGAGTTGAACTTCGGAAAAAAACAAAAACAAAACCAAAAACTTCACCCAAAAAACTGCCTACCCAGGGAGTACTCAGAAGAAATTCAGTTTCTGTGCATTTTTTATTTAGGGATCTGGGACTCACTGGAAGGAAAGCTGTTAAAAATAACTGGGGGCTGGTAAACTGTGAGTGCTTATTTGCAAGGTCATATATTACGAATCTTGCATAGGCACTGGCTTCTGGTTTTCAGCTGAGAATGGCTGGTTGGCAAGAAAACGGAACATTTAACTTTCCTGTCCGGAAAGCCAAATGGCAGGGGAGGATGTTGAGGGGGAAAACCCATTTGCTCAGAAAAATCTCCCTCCTCGTGTGCTACGTTGGTACAAAGTTCTGTCCCTTCCCGCAGAATCTCCCGTTTCAGAATGCATGCGACAGAATTTTGCTTTCCCTAAAAATAGTCACCCTCAGGCCACAGGTAGAAACAGCCTCTGGAACGCCTCACTCGGTTTCTATAACCAGGCCCAGCTTGGGTTTGTTTCCCACTGTTTGGGGTTCATTCACAACCCTTACTGGGTGTAGCTAGAGCCGGGCCTCCCCCGGGGCTTTGTGACCCCTGTGTTCCTGGAAGGTTAATGTAGGAGCCACATGAGAGGCAGCTATAGAACACTTAGCACAGGACTGCAGCCGAAGACCCTAGTGCGATAAGCAGGTCCTGGCACCAGCTTGACTCTCCAGGAGAGGAGGCAAGAACCAGGCAGTTCAGATGAAGAGGTTTTTGTTTTTTGTTTTGTTTTGTTTTGTTTTTTTAAAACCAAACCAATGGAAAAAACTTGCATTAGTTTAACAGGCTACTTTGCACGCATGCATGCGTGTGTGTGTGTGTGTGTGTGTGTGATTCTTACTAGTTAAGCAAACATAAATGAAACTTTCTTGGCTTTGATAGAGCATGGTGTTTTCTTAGTCCTCAGCGGCAGCAGCGTGATGAAGCAGAAGGGCCCATCTGCAGCAGCAGCAGCACGGACTTTTCCGGATTCTGCTGGGACAGAGCCTGTGGCGCGTCTGAAGGGCCTCATTGTAGGGAGACATGGTTCAGCTTTGATTTTCGCTCTAGGAGCCACTGAGATCAGACATCACTTGGTTTTACTAGAGAATTCGATTCTCAGGTGGACTTTCTTATTTAAGAACTAAGCCCAGACCCAAAGCCTGCAGTGTTTCTTACCTTGGATCACTACAGAGGCCTTCTGCACGAGCATTCCTGCCTCATTCTGAGCAAGGCAGCTGAATTCCCCTTGAGACCCACCACTGAGATTTGCAACCTGGAGAATCTGTCCAGCTGCCAAGATATGATGTGCCAGTCCTGGGACAGTGGTGACTGGCTGACCACCATGGAACCAGGTGATGTTGGGGGGAGGGTGACCTTTGATGGGACAGCCTAGAGGGAGAGGAGGAGGAGAGAGAAGCCATTAATAAAGCGCAATGGGATACACACCTGATGGTAGAAGCCACACATACTGTGTAGTCTCTTTACCGATGCCATTTTCCTTATGCTTGCCATTCCCAACCCAATAGATGTTTCTCCTCAGGAATTCTGGGAAGGTGACTATTATTCATTCAATTAAGGAAAAGTTCTTGGAGTATGCAAAATGCCTACTTCTTTTTTTTTTTTTTTTAAGATTTTATTTATTTATTTAACAGAGAGAAACACAGCTAGAGAGGGAACACAAACAGAGGGACTGAAAGAAGGAGAAGCAGGCTTCCCGCCAAGCAGGAAGCCCGATGTGGGGCTCGATCCTGAGTCTCCAGGATCATGACCAGAGCCGAAAGCAGTCGCTTAACCAACTGAGCCACCCAGGCACCCCCAAAATGCCTACTTCTATGTCCTTGTACGAACCTTTAAAATAATGAAGCAATTAATATTCCCTCATTGACTATTTTTCAAGTTAATTAGTTCCTGTACTGATTTTATACTAACAGAAATCACATCTGCAAATGTAGCGAATTGAAAAAAAAAAGTGCTATCCAGTAAGAGTGAAGAATCAAACTCTAATTGGTAAAAGTGTAATATTTGCCACTATTTTACTGTGTGTGTGATTTTCTAGCCAAAATTTTTAACAGAATCTAGGAAAACAATTGTAAATGCCGATTTCATTTTTTTCTGTCAGTCAAGAGACTTGGGCTTCTAACAACTCTTACCAAGCCTGCCCTGGACGTGTACTTATCAATGTAGTCATTGAACATACTTTGGTACATTAAAATTCTAAAGTATTAAACTTAGATATTGTGTCTCCCCAAGTTTTTGTAGCATAGATTAAAGTAAACTGATTGCAATTGTGAGAAAAAAACAAACTAATTTTCTCTAAATGCAGAGTACTTGTGGAATTTGCTGTTGTATCCTCAACAACTTAGCTTCCACAGAAAACTTATTTGGAAGTTTACTTTTTATTGTTTTGAATTTAAATTTTAGGTAGTTCACATTTAGGGCAATATTGGTTTCAGGAGGAGAACTCAGCCATTCATCACTATGTACAATGCTCGGTGCTCATCATAACAAGTGCCCTCCTTAATACCCATCACCCATCTAGCCCATCCTCTTTTATACTATTATTATATACCCACCTCCCTCCATCATTCCTCAGTTTGTTTTCCATCATTAAGAGTGTCTTATGGCTGGTTTCCCTCTCTCCATTTTTCCTTTTCCCCCTTTCTCTATGTTCATCTCTTTTCTTTATTAAGTTCCATATATGAGTGAGATCATATAGTAGCTTTCTCTGACTGACTTATTTCACTTAGCATAATACACTCTAGCACATCCATGTCATTGCAAATGGCAAGATTTCATTCTTTTTAATGGCTGAGTAATATTCCATTGTGTATGTGTCCACACACACCATATATACACCCCCCCCCCCAACCTCTTCTCCATCCACCCATCAGTAGATGGACATTTGGGCTCTCTCCATGGTTTGGCTATTGCTGATAATGCTGCTGTAAACACTGGGATGCATGTATCTATTCACATCTATATTTTTGTATCCTTTGGGTAGATACCAAGTAATGCACTTGCTGGATCATAGGGTAGTTCTATTTTTAACATTCTGAAGACCCACCATACTGTTCTCTACAGTGGCTGTACTGGTTTGCATTCCCACCAATAGCACAAGAGGGTTTCTCTTTCTCTACATCCTTGCCAAGACCTGTTGTTTCTTTTGTGGTTAATTTTAGCCATTCTGACAGGTGTAAGATGATATCTCAGTGGTTTTGATGAGTTAGTTCCTTGATGATGAGTGATGTTATATCTGGTAGTTGTGTGGATGTCTTTTTGGGATAAGTGTCTTTTCATGTCTTCTGCCCATTTCTTAACTGGGTTATTTATTTTTGGAGTGCTGAGTTTGATAAATTCTTTGTAGATTTTGGATACTAATCCTTTTTCAGATATGTTGTTTGCAAATATTTTCTCCCATTCTGTAGGCTCTCTTTTAGTCTTATTGTTTCCTTTGCTGTGCAGATTCTTTTTCTCTTGATGAAGTCCTAATAGTTCACTTTAAAAAAAATATATTTTATTTATTTATTTGACAGAGAGAAACACAGCGAGAGAGGGAACACAAGCGAGAGAAAGGAGTGAGTGAGGGAGAAGCAGGCTTCCCGCCGAGCAGGAAGCCCGATGCGGGGCTCGATCCCGGGTCTCCCGGGATCCTGACCTGAGCCGAAGGCAGTCGCTTAACCAACTGAGCCACCCAGGCGCCCCCCTAATAGTTCATTTTTGCTTTTGTTTCCCTTCCCCTGTGGTGAGGTGTCTAGAAAGAGATTTCTGCCTTTGTCCTCCTTTAGAATTTTGATGGTTTCCCATCTCACATTAAGTTCTTTCATCCACTTTGAAGTTATTTTTGGGTATGGTTTGAGAAAGTGCTCCAGTTTCATTCTTTGGTATGCTGCTGTCCAGTTTTCCCAAAACCATTTGTTGAGGAGGCTTTTTTTTTTTCTATCGGATATTCTTTCCTGCTTTGTTGAAGACTAGTTGAACATAGAGTTGTGGGTCCATTTCTGGGTTCTCTATTCTGTTCCATTGCTCTATGTGTCTGTTCTTGGCCTGTACCATACTGTCTTGACAACAACTTTGTAATATAGCTTGAAATCTGGAATCATGGTGCCTTCAGTTTTGTTTTTCTTTTTCAGATTTTCTTTGGATATTCAGGATCTTTTGTGGTTCTATGCAAATTTTAGGGAGGGTTGTTCTAACTCTGTGAAAAATATTAGCAGTATTTTGATGGGGAGTACATTAAATGTGTAGATTGGTTTGAGTAATATAGGCATTTTAACAATGTTTGTTCTTCCTATCCATAAGCATGGAATGCTTTTCCTTTCTCTGTGTCCTTTTTAATTTCTTTCATATGTTTTCTACAATTTTCAGAGTATGTATCTTTTACTCCCTTCCCCTCTTAGAATGCATCTTTCCTTTTTTTATTTAAATTCAATTAGCCAACATATAGTACATCATTAGATCTTTTACTCCTTTAGTTAGATTACTCCTAAATATCTTATTATTTTTGGTGCAGTTGCAAATGGCCTCAATTCCTTGATTTCTTTTTCCACTTCATTATTGCTGTATCGAAATGGAACAGATTTCTGCACACTGATTTCATATCCTGCAACTTTGCTAAATTTATATATGAGTTCTAACAATTTTTTGGTGGAATCTTTTGGGTTTTCTACATAGAGTGTCATGTCATCTGCAGATACTGAAAGTTTGACTTCTTCCTGGACAATCTGGATGAGTTTTATTTCTTTTTTGCTTTCTGGTTGCTGAGGCTAAGACTTCCATTACTCTGTTAAATAGTAATGGTGAGAATGGATATTCTTGTCTTATTCCTGACCATAGGGGAAAGGCTCTCAGTTTTTTTCCCACTGAGGATGATTATTAGCTGTAGATCTTTCACATATGGTATTTATGATGTTGAGGTATGTTCTATCTATCCCTACTTTGTTCAGGGTTTTTACACTTGATCTTAGCCAAAAGGCCGAGAAGCGATTTTGTTCAGGGGTTTTATCAGGAAAGTTTGCTGCATTACCTTGATTCTAAAACTAGACAAGGACTCCACTAAAAAGGAGAATTACAGGCCAATATCCTTGATGAACTTGGTTACAAAAATTATCAACAAAATACTAGCAAACTGAATTCAACATTTAAAGAATTATTCACCATGATCAAATAGGATTTATTTCTGGGTTGCAGAGGTGGTTCAGTATTTGCAAATCAATCTATGTGATACACTGTATTAGTAAAAGAAATAAGAACCACATGATCCTGTCAATAGACAAGACATTTAAAACATATGATAAATCATTCAAAATTAAAAATACTGGTGGTTTTCCCCCAATTCAGTCAAAAAATATTTATTTTGTGTCTATTCTGGGGATAGATAAGAGGGGACTATCTTCCCTCTTGCAAGGAGATCCTAGCTGGTATTGGATAAAAAACAAAGCACACTAATAAAACAGATATAAGACAGAAAAGGATGAGATTCATGAGACAAAAGAATAGCTACCTGCTTAGAGGCATGTGACTATGGATCTGTAACAGAAGAAATTTTCTGATGTTGGCTTGTTTTCTATTCTGGAGGAAATACTGTTAGAATTTATTTAGGATGCAGGGTTAACACAGGAAAGGTCCTTAAGAGATTGTCTAATGCCAGAGGAGGAAACCGAGGCCTGGAAATGTTCAGACATATCTTCAAGATCAAGTGAAAGATCTGATTCCTTGCCTTTGTGTTCTTTCCTCTATACCTGCTACTTGTTCAGCTGGGTACCAGAAATTTACCTAGGCACCTTGTTATCTCCTTCCTTTGTCTGCTCATTCCTTTTGTTCCCCCTCCCCCCCTTTTTTTACATTTTCACAGTAATTGTTTGGTTGAAGTGCTTGGAGTAGACTACTTTGAAGGAGGGCCCTGGAAAAAATAATGCTAAAATCGACCATAAGAAGTTCAGTATGGGATATCATTGTTAAAGAACCCGTTCTTCGTTCCTCCTTGCACTGACTCACTTTCCCATGTAACTTTGAAGTGGCCTTCGATGAGGGGTGGGCTGTACTTTTCTACCTCCTGATTTTGGGTTTGGTCATGTAACTACTTTGGCCAATAAAATGAGTCAGATCTTACACTAATGATCTGAAAGATAAATTAAGAAAAAAATTCCACTTATAGTAGTATCAAAAAGAATAAAATATTTAAGAATAAATTTAACCAAGGAGATAAAAAACATGTACACTAAAAACTACAAAATGTTAAAAAATTAAAATATAAATGATAAACTATGTCATATTCATGGATTAGAAAATACTGTGCAGATGTCAATAGCCTCAAGTGAACTATAGATTCAGTACAATCCCTATTAAAACCTCAATGACTTTTTCTTCTTTTATTTCTTGCAGAGATAAAAAAAATCCATCCTAAAGTTTATATGGAATCTCAAGGGATACTGAATAGCCAAAACATTCTTGAAAAAGAAGAACAAACTCGGGGGTTTCACATGTCCTGATTTCAAAACTTAGTACAAATTCTACAGTAACTGAAACTTTATAGTACTGGTATAAAGACAGACATATAGACCAGTGAAATAAAATGGAGAGCCCCCAAATAAATTCTTGCTTATATGGTCAAGTGATTTCCAACATGGATACCAGGACCATTTAATGGTGCTGGGAAAATGAGATAGCCACATGCAAGAAAATGAAGTTACAGCCTTATCTTACACCATATAAAAAATCAACTCAAAGCGATCAAAATCTTAAATCTTAGAGTTAAGTGTATAAAACTCTTAAAACGAAACATAAACAGAATCTTCATGAGACTGGATTTGGCAATGATTTCTTGGATTTGATCCTAAAATCACAGAGCAACAAAACATAAACTGGACATCATCTAAATTGAAAGCTTTTGTGCATCAAAGGACACTATCACCAGAGTGAAAAGGAAACCCACAGAATGGGACAAAACATTTGCAAATCACAGATTTGATAGTGGATTAATGTCCATAATATATAAAGAATTCCTACAACTCAACAACAAATATGAACAGCCAAATGAAAAAAATGGGTAAAAGACTCAAATAGACATTTCTCTAAGGATATAAAAATGGCCAATAAGCACATGAACAGATGCTTAACATCACTAACTGTTATTAAAATGAGATCAAAACTGCAATGAGATACACATCACATCCAGTAGAATGGTTATTTAAAACAAACAAGCAAGCAAGTAAGCAAGCAAACAAACAATAACTAGTGTTGGTGAAGATGTGGGAAAATTAGAATCCTTGTGCTTTGCTGGTGGGAATGTAAAATGGTGCAGCCACTGTGGGAAACATATGTAAGTTCCTCAAAAAATTAAATGTAGCATTACCATCATGATCCACTAATTCCACTTCTGTGTATGTACCTAATGGAATCGAAAGCAGGGATCTGTATAGCTATTTGTACATTAATGTTCATAGCAGCAGTATTCACGATAGCCAAAAGGTGAAAACAACCTGAATGTCCATCAACGGATGGGCATATATATCACAAATATGATATGTATGGATGATGGAATATTATTCAGCTGTAAGAAGGAATGAAATTCTGATATGTGTGACAACCTGGATGAACCTTGAACACATTTAGTGAAAGCAGCCAGAGGCAAAAGGACAAATATTGTATGATTCCTCTTATAGGAGGCACTTAGTCTAGTCCAGTTCATAGAAACAGAAACCAGAATACTGATTACCAGGGGCTGGAAGAAGAAGAGCATGGGGAATGATTTTTTTTGAATGCGTACGGGGGTTCAGTTTGAGATAAAAAGTTCCGGAGATGGAGAGTACAATGGCTGCAAAATGATGTGAATGTAATTAATGCCACTGAACACTTACAAATGTTTAAAAAATAGTACATTTTATGTTACGAGTATCTTACCACAATAAAAGAAATGAGACAGATGTGCTGGTATACCAGTTGCAAACCTCAACCTCAAGAGACTGTGTGTTTTTGGTTGTGCTCATTTGCCTTTGCTGTCACCAGTAGAACACACTTGGACTGGCCTGATGATCCCAAAGGAGGGTGAAGGAACTGGGGAGAACAGCCAAGGTCACCCTAGCCAAACTCGGTTTACATTAGCTGAACTTAAGATCAGTAAGAATAAATGATGGCTATTTTAAGCCACTGAGACTTATTATTATTTTTTTTTAAAATGTGGTGATAGCTAACTAATACACTTAGGGAGAAGGGATTTCCACAATTCCCCTAGGCTTATGGATTCAAGGCTTGGGGTAGGGCGGAAATTTCTATGTGTGTGCTGATTACCTACATCATCTTCCTCAGGTTCATAGGAGGAGCAGTTTCCCTGCATGCTCCTGGTGGCATCTGGGCCTCTGTATGTTCTGAGATTCATGGTGGTATCATTACGCTCTTGTTCTGAAATAGGGGTAAGAACGGCCGTAGGGAGAGGTGTGTAGAAATCAGCAGCTGAGACTCTCCTGGGAGCAGTAGTATTCGATCCGCTCCAGTACTAAATGTGATGTGGAGTCAGATGCTGATTTCATCCTCTAATACAGAGGCAGGAAAACTGTACATTTATTTAGGCAAATAGTTTGATTTGAAAAATGCAGCTGAAAACCAGTATAGCTTTTCAGACTTCCTTAAACAGGCCAATATATGTCTCGATCGCATCTACTTTGAAAAAAAAAGAAGGTGTCATAGACTATTAGAGATGCTGGTTCCAGGACTTACTATGTTTGGTCAGTGGGGACAGAGCCCTGGTGAGGCTGACTATATTCTGAATTGATAAATAAGGATTTTGCCATTCTCAAGGAAACATGAGATATTTGGCAAGGAAGTCTCTTATATTTAGCCCTAATCTTCAATTTTCCAACTCCATTAGGACTGATTTTCTGAGAGTTTTTAAGCAGAAAAACGACTTGTGGCAGCCTCAGCCCCAGGCTGTTTTCTATGGCTGATGAAGTTACTTATCTGGAAGCCAGGAATCCTAGTCAGCTAAATAAGAGGTTCATTTGCATAACAATTTACATTTATAATCCTCCCTCCTTCTTGGAATCAGAGGCTATAGTGAGCAGCCAAGACGTCTTTCTTGGCCCCTCTGGGTCTTGGTCTTGGACATGTTCCCACGGAAGGCCTTCCGGCCTTGTGCTCCCAGTGAGAATGAGGAGGGCCACAGTTCCAAGGGCAGGCATGAGGACTGCCATGACGGGAAGTTCTTCCAACTCAACTTGAGAAAGACCCACAAGGAGGAGCAACTACAATGAATGTCTGAGCAGCGACCTTCCTGGTAATCACGCCTCTATTCTGAGACCTATCAGGGTCAAGGTGAGTTTTATAGAAAATTTTAAAAAGAAAAGCAATTGGGTTACTTTCAAGTGCACTGACACAGATTCGTGACTCTCCAAGAGAGCTCTAGAATTTGATAGGGTTCTCTGGTTTCAGTTTTTTTTTTCTTCAAGATTTTATATATTTATTTGACAGAGAGAGACAGCGATAGAGGGAACAGAAGCAGGGGGAGTGGGCAGGGAGCCCAATGTGGGGCTCGATCCCAGGACCCTGGGATCATGACCTGAGCTGAAGGCAGATGCTTAAGGACTGAACCACCCAGAATCTAGTCTCCTGTAGGTTTCTGAAGAGAGGGAGTGATCTGATCTAGGTTGCCTTTAGAAAGATTATTAAGGTAGTTCTTTGTAAGATGCACTTGCTTGAGAGAAAGAATTTATGGTATCAGTTCAGATGTGGTAAGAAATGCAACATATTTGTAAGGGTAGCTCTGATAGGATGTGATAAGGAGAAGAATGGAGACAATGAGGAAAAGCTAATAAGATTGGAACCCTAGTGAGACTATTAAAAGAAAAAGGTAAGTCATGAAGAGAAGTTATTACTTATCTCCACCCCTGGAGATAGGTGAGTTTAGTTTTAAGCATACTGACTTTAAACGTTGTGATGATGGAACCACAGTATAGAAAAATCCATCAAGATGGCAGAGGTAAAAATGGAAGCTAAGTCAGAGATATTTACTAGAGACAAATTCTGGGAACAAGTTCCATGGACTTTGTAAGGATGACGTCTTCAGTGAAAAGAAATCAAGCAAGTCTCAGGACAAAACAGAGGGGAACTCTAGCATTTAGTGACTAAAGGAGGAAGAAGAGGTACTAAAGAAGTCTGAGAAGAAATGGTCTGACAAACAGGAGGAAAACTGAGATTACATGATATCATGGAAATCCAGAAAGGAGAGAGATTAAAGAAACTAGTTGTTAGGAAACAAGTGATCAGTAAGAGTTTGTGTAATGAGTGAATAGCTTCATTTTTTTAATGAAAATAACTGAATAAACATTTCCCCCACAATCCTCCCACTCCCTGCTCAGGCAATAGGTAAACTCATTCTAACTAATTAATTCTAATTAATAGAATTAGAAATAAAAGTGTCCATATGATCAATACATTCCATTCAATGCTATGCATGCCCATTTATTGAATTTAAGAAAATTTACCTCTGGGTGTTGAATCTTTAGAATTGGACCAACACCTACAGCCCAACAACCATGGATTATTAAGATAAAAAAAATTAAAGAGGATGCAGAGGAATGCTTCAAATGTTGCAAAAGAGAAATGGAGTAGATCTTGATCGGAAAACTTTAAACAACTTGACTGGGGATTCTAGCTTCCAGTAATGGTGAATAACTTGGTTGGACCAACCTTCCTGCAAATAACAATCATAAAATCTAAAGGACAACAACACCCCTCATTAAACAACTTTTGGAAAGCACCGAAGAGTGACCAAAAGCAGTGAAGGAAACAGGAGGGGAGTATGTTCTAGAAACTTGGCAAGTGCAACAAGTGTGATTTGTCAGCTTGTAGCTTTCTGCCTGAAGAAATTCCTCAAAGCCCATGTGGCTCAGGGAGGTGGCCTGAGATGTCAGAGGACAGAGTCTGGGAGCTATTAGAACAGCTGAAAAGCTAAGGGAGAAAAGTCTGGAAGAGCCACAGGGGGGATAAACCTCAAAATCTGCATAAATCCTGCCCAAATTGTTAGATAAAGCCCAGGGGACCCAGCAAAAGAACAGCAGCTAGAATCTCAAAGAACAGGGTAGAAAATTCACTTAGTGTTCACTGCAAGGAAGACGGAGGTTGGGTTTTGAGTCCAGTCAAAACGAACTTAACTGCCCACTAGAACACTCTTTTAAAACACTCTTTTAGGGAACATAACAGAAGTTGGAGTCTCTACAATATCTCATGACCTCAAGATCATGACTTGAGTCAAAATCAAAAGTCGGACACTTAACTGACTGAGCCACCCAGGTGTCCCTCTACGCTTTTTCCATGAGGGCTTAACAGATTAAAAAATTGTGCTGTTCCAGCCTGTTACTTTCAGATATTTCCTCAAATGCCTTATAATCTGCCCAAGTTACAAATTCCTACTGGTAGGTTCACTTTCATCTATTTAGCCCTGTTGAAGTCAGAGATCCCTTTCATTTGTATTTCTGTCACCCACTGATTCCAACAGCTTTAGTTCAGTTGCTCTATACGGCAGAAACCTCTAGTGATCCCATCATAACCGTCCTCTTCTTCTTGGAGCAAAAGAACCCCTGAATTTTAGTTACGTATATAGCTGCCCAGAATAGAGACGTTTTCCATACCCTTCTGCAATAAGGTGTAGGACATATGATTGTATTCAGTGAAACGAGAGGGAAAGTGATGCCTAGGATATGATCTTAAAGGAAAGAACTTGCTCTTGTTCCCCTTTCCTCTATCCTGCTATTGAGAACATGTATGTAGAAAAAAACCATCTTAGCCAAGGTGGATAAGGGCAATACGCCAGGATGTCAGCATGATAGGAGTTTCAAAATTTTTTTGCTGCCTGGGTCCCTAGATGATGGGGTAGGTTGTTAGATCGTACCTGGAATGCTTTCCTCTGGGCTGCTAGGTGAGCTAGACATACGATCTTATCCTGCTGACTGCCATTTTTGGATCTTTGTTTTTGGTTGTTGAATGTCTATCCTAACTATGATAATCCTAAGTATTTTTTCCTTACTGAGACAGTGCCCTGCAGGATATGCTTTGCATCTTCCCTCCCATCTGTATAGGGACCGGAGAGAATGTACTCCTAGACAGTGTGACTACTCATCTTGAAAATGCTATTAGGAAAGTCTGCTTTCAATGATAAGAGGAAAGTAAAGATCAAAATAAACTAATCAGAAGTAAAGCAAATGGATGAAATTACTGGCCATCTGTCTTTTCCATACTAAACCATCTTTCAATGCTTTTAACTGAATGCATAGCTCATTCTCCTTAAGTACTGACTTTGTATCCAGGAGTGGTGTCCTCCTCTGTGCATGGGCAGTATAGCCCTCTGTGCTTTCATGTACATATTTATGTGCATGTCTCTATGTGTACACAGTGGTCTCTGAGGTTTGCCCACCGCAAGAGTCAAAACAAGAAATCTAACATGAATTCCCTCAGTGTATGTTCCCAGTGAATAATTATCCATGTTTCACTGCTAATGAGAAAACCTGGCTTGTAATAGGGGTTCCTTTCTGTCACGGACATTTCCCATTTGTTAAAGTATAAGAAGTATCAATCATTTCTTGAAAGTGAGCAATCTCTCTGCGTGCCATTTACAAGGACACCAAAACCATGGGCTAACGTGTTCCACACCTCCGGGGAGACCAAATGGCGAGCCATTCCCCTGCCCGCTCCACTTCAGGGAGGATGGTAACTGTGTCTCACAAAGTGGCTAGCATCTCTGTTCCCCTCCCAACTCCGTGAGTGTTGACCATCTCCATCCTCCTCCCAAGTTCAACAACTACCCCAGGAAGCAGTTAATCAGCAGGGAATGACGGTGCTCTTTCCTCAGACCTCTGTTATGACAGGTCTTGGGTTGGTTAGGTGTCCGAGGAGGAAGCAGTGTGTGAGAAGGCTGCCTAGCTAATGGGAGTTCCGGCAGCAGAAAGCCTCTCTCTCTCAATCCTTTATAACCAGTGAGAGAAAATATTGCCTATAGCCCTCCATTCCTGGGTCTACTGTGGCTCAATTCAGAGCCAGGTGTGATTCGTACATGTGTGAGGGTTTTTTCCTCCTATTTCTAAAAATACATTAACTGGAGAGTGATAAAAGTTTAGAATGAGGGAGATGTGCACAATAAGAAAAGCATATTAAATATGAAACTGCATCCATTGGGAGTGGTTTAGTCATAACCTGACACTAGTTGACATCCTTGATTAAGTCAAATTGACCTCACTGACATTCTTCATCTCTCTCTGTATCACATTGGTTTCTGTACAGAAAGTAGCCTCACTCAGGAAGACAGGCTGATTCAACAGATGAGGGAACATGGGGGGAGAAAACTGGACAGACTGGTGGTCCTGGCTTCAACTTCCTAGCACCCTTTGGAAGATGCTGGTCTACTTTAAAGATGGTGAGATAGGGCTGCCTTTGAGGCCTCTGTCTAGAAAGGAAGTCTGAACTCATGGTGGTCATTAGTGGGTATTTTGGTTGAACTGAAAGGGCTATAAGTCAGCAGGATCTCTGGTCTGCTGAGAGGGACGCAAGCAGCTTGATTTATAGGCTTCTTTGTAGATTAGATCAAACCAATGCAGGCATTCCTTAGCTCCTCATCGCCTGAGGGAGCCACACATCCAGAGTGGAATTCCACAAGCTTTTAGCTTTCAGGAGAAGAAGAGAAGAGTTAAGGGTGCATCTTCCCCTTCTCTCCTCCCTTTCCAGCCAAATAGCTTAGGAAAAGGCATCTGAGCTCGATAAACCAATTGTACAGAGCAAAAAATGAAAACAGCCTGAAAGAGGCCCATAAGGAAGAATGGTTTGAAAATGGGGGTCCATAATCTAAAAGAGGAGGAGAAAAAAAGTAGTGCTCTGGAGGGTTGCACTTACTGATCTGCTATCTCAAGGAAAAGAAAGCTGTGGCAGATTAGGACTCACTGTGTAAAAATATTAAAGACGTGGCATTCTTACTTCATGAGCTGGCTCCAGGCCTGTCCGCATTTCCATTATAATCCTATATTTTTCACAGAGCTAAAACTTACTATAAAAATGATGTGCGCTGGGATGAAACTTGGCACGTCGTGTAGTCAATCTGGGAGTCCTTTCCTTAATTTAATTTTACAAAACTGGAAAACACTCAGCCATTTACACTGATGGAGGGCTCTCCGTGCTGTGCACGGTACCTCCGGTGGGTACTGGCCTTATTCTCAGGCCGTGGGGTGATGGATGAGAGCAGGGACTTGGCTCCATTGCGTTTTCTGGCTGCCCCCCGCTTTTCAGATTTGGTGACCCCTTAACTTTGAGCGATGGTCTCTAAAACAGCACGGAATGGGTGGGAACTGGCACCAGGCAGCAGGCAGAGAGACATGATTAATTCATATCGGAAAAAACTCAGTTCCTACTCCCCATTTGTCAGCTGGACCCCAGAAGGCTGCGGGAGAAGACACACAACTTTAATTTTCATTCCGATTTTTGGGACCTCCCAATAAGCTGGTCAAAAACCCAGGCCAAGACTATTCCCATGTACATTTGCCCAAAGAAAACTAACTTTAAGCCATTCCTGGAAACAAGGAACTATACAAGCCTATTTTCCATTCCCCAAATGTCTCTTTACCCCTAGGGCAAGCTCTGGGTTTCTGCCGGCAGGGGGTACACCAGTGTCTCCATGCTCCTTGGCATCTGGTAGACAGAAGAAACTGGTCTGTTTCTCAGCATGAAGAGTAGCTCGATCCACATCTATGGCCTGATTAAAGCCTTGCCTTCTCCAGAGTGGTTGGGTTATTGTTTGGCTGCTGCCCTCATCCATAACCTTGGAATCTAATTGTTCTCTTCCAGGTAAGGAAGGTGAATAAGTGTGGGCGCCCTAAATGTCCATACATACCGAGTTCTGGCCGTGAACGCAGAATTGCACTGTCTGACTCAGAGTTTGGCTGAACAACACGCTTCTCCGGGCTTCACTGGGCTACCTGGAGCCATGGGGTGGTGGTCGGGGGGAGCGGGGGGCTCTTGGAAACTGGTCCAATTTAAGTTCGCGCTAGTGTTGATGGGGATTGAAACTGTCTCAAGTGGATAATACACAGAGTTCCCATGTGTGTCTCTCTGCCAGCAGGCTCTTGGCATACAACGCACCTTTAAAAACACATCAGCATTTTTTCCAAGTTTCAAATTTCTGGGTTTATAAGTCCCTGGTTGACTCTACCCTCAGGCTGCTGGCAGGTGCTACTCGGCCTGCAGGAGAAGAGACTGCGGGGACCCCAGAGGAGGCCTGGCTGGAGGCTGTCTGGAGCAAAGGAAGGGAGTTTCAATCCACTGATGAGATGGCCTTTTAATGAACCCCAGAATGTTGCTCATGCTTGGGCCACACCATGCTTTCGAGTAGCGTCCCGAGTCACAACTCCCTTCTCTGTGTGGGTTTCAAGGTCACGCCCACCAAGTCTAGATTGGGTTAGGATGGGACTGACACTGCACGTCTGGTCCAAAAGGGGACAGGATTTCAGGGCTTTCAAGAAGCACTCTGAAAAAAAGGAGACAAGATGGGATTGGGGATGGAGACAAGATAAAGAGACCTTAAATCTCAGGAAACAAATTGAGGGTTGCTGGGGGGTGGGAGGGATGGGGTGGCTCGGGGATGGGCATTGGGGAGGCATGTGCTATGGTTGAGGACTGTGAAGTGTGTAAGACTGATGATGCACAGACCTGCACCCCTGAAGCAAACCATACATTATATGTTAATAGTAATAATAATAAAAAAGCGCTCTGTAAGAATCAACTACCTGCTGTGAGAACGAAAAGCCAGTTTCAGCCTCTCTGATTATTCTCTTTCCTTGAGGAATACAGCCGTCCTCGCCCCCTAGCTCCAACCAACGGTGAGGCCAGCTAGAAAACATCTAGATTAGGGAAAAAAAAAACAAAAAACCAAAAGCCAGCAGCCGCTCCGCGCCAGCATGCCTTCGTGAACTCAGCCTAGGTTTGGCTCATGAAGGAGCCAGAGACTTTGCAAAATAAATAAAATCCTACACATGCCAAAAAAAAAAAAAAAAAAAAAAAAAAAAAAGAAAAAAAAAAAGAGCCTTCGCTCACAGCCCTGTATACACCCCATTTCAGTTCTCCTCTGCTGAACCAAAGCCACAGATGGGCAGTGGATGTGAAGAATGGCTAATATTCCTAACAGGTGTCCTCAGAGGCCTGACTGGGGCAGGCCACAGGGTTCAGCAGCAAGTCACAGGAAGGAGCAACCGCTGAGGAATTGCAGAGTGAGCGTCAGGGGTAGAGCAGCTGGGGGAGCACGAGGACCTGGCCTGAATTTATTATTCCCACTGGAGCCTCCTGGGTCTTGAGGCTCCAGAAACTCTGCAACAAAGTAAAGAAAATAATAAACAATGTGGCAGAGGTGCATCAGGGGAGGGTTAAGCAGGGGAGCTGAAGGGGGGCTGGGAGCCATGGGGAGCGGTGGGGGTCGGTGCTGAGTGTTGGCAAGGATACCGCTGGCTCACTCTGCCGGCATCCTGATACGTTCTGGCAGGTGAGGTCTGGCCTTTGGCAGCCAGGCTGGAAGAATGTGTGGTTTGTGAAGGGCCCATAGAGATGTCCTATGCAGACGGGGTCTTACACCTACAACCCGGCTGGAAAGGCCACCATAGCAATGGGACATAGATCTGAAGAGCAGAGGGGGGCTCTTGAAGTAGCCCCTCTTCGTCTTGCAACATACATTTCTGGTACTGATTTGTTCTGGATTCTAATCCTTATTGTATTTGATTCTCAGGTGTGGCTACAGAGTCCGGAGGCTCCCTTGGAACACTTAGTGGTCTCCCTGATGGTTTGAGGGAGAGGTGGCAGGTTCACATCCTTGGGGCCCAGTTCTCACCTTGGAAAGTATCGGCCAGACTTAAGAGTCCCTAAAGCCAATGCACTCTCCTTAGGAGATTGGGGATTCCAGGCAAACTAGCCCTGGGCGAGGCAGAGTACATAGTGCTTTTCCAGGAACACGTAACTTCTTGACCGAATTCATTCTTTATGGACTTTCCCATTCTCCAAGCACTGACATTAAGGGAAGGCAGAGGGTCTACAATGGAAGATGGATTTTGAACAGGATGTTTGCCTAATCTCTGTACAACTGATGGACGTAAGAACTAATGTTCCCACTATGCTTCTCAAAGGCATTCCAAGGACAGCAGAGATATGAAAGGCCAAAAGTCCAGGCTTGGGCAAAGCAAAAATACACAGCATGGGGATAGGTTATGCCTATTATTCAATAACCTCATAGGGCACCTACAGGCCACATTAGAATGCACAATTAGAATTCCACTAGAGTTTTGTTCCTAGAGCTTTCTAAAAGTCTAGAGCTGGGAAGTGCCAGGAAATGGGAAAGGAATGAACTTTTCCTATAGTAATAAGACTTTCTTTTTTTCTCCTAAAATGCATTTTTGGATTATGATTTTGTAGGGACGGAATGAAAGAAAAGTGTTTCCAATAAGGTACTCATATATTGCTATCTCTTTATCAAAACAATTTCTTAAAAACTAAGCAGTAGAAAGCTTTGTCGTCAATGTTGATAAGAAAGTCCACAGCAAGAATTGGCATATTTTTTTTTTGGTAAAAGGCCAGGTAATAGATATTTTGGAGTTTGTGGGTCATACGGTCTCTGCCACAACTACTCAAGTCTGCCCTTACAACTTGAAGCAGCCATAGACAATATATAAATGAAAAGGGAAGGAAATGAATGTGGCTGTGCCCAACTAAAACCTTATTTACAAATAGGTGGTGGTCTGCACTTGGTCCCAGGGCCAACCCAGGTCTAAGGTATGGGATCATTAGAGTTTCTGAACACTAAGAACACACAGTGTAGTGAAACCGCTAAGCAAATGCCCATGCAAGATATATTTTTATCCCCAAAGGCAATGGCCATTTTCCCAAGAGAAGAAAGAGGAATTCGATATCCTCTTAAATAATAGGTACCTAATTAAGCCTACCTAAATAATAGGCTCAATTTGTTGTTTTAAAAACATCTAGTGATAATTTATGGTAGATTAGAAATTCAGAAAAATATAAGAATAAAACAATCCTTATCACTAATGAATGTTGTTGTTTCTAATCATACATGTGCACAGATATACCTGGATAAGTTGATAAATCTCAGTCTCACCAATGGATATATATAGGTCTACATTATTCTTTTAAATTACTGCTTAAGATTCTATATGTGAATGCATCAGAACTTTTATTTAATCAAATCTCTACTTATAGATAATTATGTTGTCTCTAATTTTTTACTAATATAAACTAAATTATTGTAACTTTCTTAGCATATATAATCTTTGTATCCAAATATCTCTGTAGGTTACATCACTGAGGTAACATTGCTGGATCAATAAGCATCACTTAAAAATATTGGTACACATTGCCAAATTGCCCCCCTCCCCTCCCCGAAATGTTATACTAATTTATGTTTTGGGCAACAATGCATGACAGTACATGCCAACTGATTCTTGGATATTGTGGTTGGTAGGCAGAAAAATGGTCTCCCCAAAGATAACCACTAATCTCTGAAACCTACCACTATGTTACTTTGCATGGCCAAAGGGACTTTTATCGATGTAGGGAAGGATCTTGAGATGGAAGATTGTCCTGGATTATCCAGGTGGGCACAATGTAATCATAAGAGTCCTTATAATGGGAAGGGCAGAGGGTCAAAGAGATGTGAAGAAGTTGCTAGATGTTGGCCATGCAGAAGGAAGAAAGGCTAAAAGATACAGGTAGCTTCTAGGTGCTGGAATAGGCAAGGAAATGGATTTCTCCTAGACTCCAGAAGGAACACAGTTTGGTTGACCTTGATTTTAGTCCCAAAAAAACCCATTGCAGACTTCTGACTTCTATAACCATAAGAAAATAAATTTGTGCTGTTCCAAGTAACTAAACTTGTGGAAATTTGTTACAGCAAATACAGATTTTATAAATGTTTTCATCTTTATCAGTCTTGTCTAAGAAATATTATCTAATTCTTATTTGCATTCCTTTATTAGTAGGATTGAATCTGTTTTTGAGTTTGCAATGTATAACAATTTCTTTTAATTTAAATTTTGTTCTATTTTTTCAGTGTTCCAAGATTCATTGTTTATGTACCACACCCAGTAACAAACTGTTAATATTGCTGGCTCATCGATCTCTTTGGGAGTCTGAAGAACGTTGTGGGTTCTTGCACCCAAGAAAAGTACATTTATACATATGTTAGGGAGCTTTCAGCCTCAAAGCACAAGGGCCCCATGTTAAGAGCTAAGGAAAGGGGAAGGGAAGGGGGAGGGGGAAGATGGGGAAAAAGAAGAAGGGGAAGGGGAAGAAGGGAAAGAAGGGAAAAGGGGAGGAAGGGGAAGGGGAAAGGGAAGGGGAAGGAAGGAAAAGAAAAAGAAAGAAAGAAAGGGAGAGAGAGAAAGAGGGAGAGAGAAAGAAAGAGGGAGAGAAAGAAAGAGGGAGAGAAAGAAAGAGAAAGAAAGAAAGAAAGGAAGAAAGAAAGGAAGAAAGAAAGAAAGAAAAAAAGAAAAAGAGGGAAGGAGGGGGTGGAGGGACGGGAGAACCTGGTGGTGGGTACTGAAGGCACGTATTTCATGGAGCACTGGGTGTGGGGCTTGGGCAATGAATCTTGGAACACTGAAAAAATAAAATAAATTTAAAGTTAAAAAAAAAAAGAGGGAGAGAGGGAGGGGGGGGAGAGAGAGAGAGAGAGAGAGAGAGAGAGAGAGAGAGAGAACGCCCCTGTGTTAGACAGCAGGGCTGGAAAGGGTACCAATGATAGATAGCACTGTCTTATTCAAAGTCAGAAACATAAAACATGCCAGCACTCCCTGGCCACATAAGACTTGATGTTGTAAAAAGTACTTGGCTTAGAGGGGAGTGATCTGGCCAAGCAGATCCTTCCTGAAACACAGAATACAAAGCCGGGATACTGTCCAGAGCCCACTTTTGTTCTCTACCTGTTTCACCCTCTAGCTTCTAAACCTGGAAGCAATTTGATTTCTGTTCAGAAATTCTTATACCAGCTATTTCTTTCCCTTTCCCTTTTTCCTTCTTTTCATAAGCAATTCAGTCTAAAGCCAAACAGGTGAAGCCAAAGGCAACAGCGTTCATAGGCGGAGAGGTGGGGTGGGTGGGAGGGGAAGGGGTTTGGGGAGGGGAGTCATGGTAGACCAGAGTGGGGTACTCGATCTGAGTAGGGTGAAGAGGGTAGTGATGGCTTGGTGAGGGGTATCAGAACCTGAGTGGGGTGAGGACCACAACTGTGGGGGAGTAGAGACAATAGTGATAGGAGCT
Source organism: Spilogale gracilis (assembly GCA_004023965.1). Taxonomy (NCBI): domain Eukaryota; kingdom Metazoa; phylum Chordata; class Mammalia; order Carnivora; family Mephitidae; genus Spilogale; species Spilogale gracilis. The sequence continues at coordinate 32,696 of PITA01013873.1, forward strand.
TCGTTATATTGAAAGGGTTTGATTACATAAATAAATGTTTTAAGGATAGTGAGAGCCAGGTATGCAATAATTTCAAATATTGAAAGGGGTAAAAATAGAATAAATCTGTAGGATAATAACTGGAGATGCAAGGGGGGCCTCATGGATTTTAGTACAGATATAGAAATACACCAAGTGTGTTTGCCTGTGTATGTATATATGTACAGATAGAGGGATAGAAAGTCTTCTCTGCACCGAGAGGGACTGAGAGCACTGACACTCCAATAGCAATGAGCAGACTTGGTATGGTACAGAGATCTTGGTTTCTCAATACTATTCTCCAAGACAAAGTTCAAGGTGAGCCAGAGTAATGAAGTCTTCAAAGATTCATGTGGACCTATCAAAGAGTACAGGAGCTACCTTAAAGGGGGCTCTAGTGGATGAATATGGGAAATTTCAAAACAAAAGAGGATAGCAATAGATTATAGCCCATTCAACTAGATAGGAATCTCCAAGTCCACACAGATATAGTAAGTCAATGAATAAATCGGAAGTTAAATGAGGAGTGGAATATTCACCGTGGTCTCAAAGCATGTCTTCTCAAAATATGTAGTACAAGGGGAAAAAAGGAAAACTTCAGCCGGGCAGGTACAACTTTAACCAGGTGACTAGAATTAAAATCAACTCTAAGGGTACGATGGCAATCATGACCACGTGACTGGGTATAACCAGAAGAGCCCAGCATTATTTCTGTGATGTTTCGGCCAGCAATGCCTAAGTTGAATCTAATCATGAGGAAGCCTGAGACAAATCAAAATTGAGGAACATACTTTAAAAATAATAGGTCCATAATCTTCAAAACAGTTAAGGTCACAAAAGTCAAGATTGAAGAGCGAACAGACATGAAAGCTAAATGCGGTGTGGGATTCGGGATGGATTCTTTTGCTAGTCAGGACTTCTTGGGACAGCTGGTACAACTTGAAGGAGATGCACACTGGGTGATGGGCTATTATGTTGTTGACTCATTTGGATCAGGGAGAAAAAGTCCTTTATATTACACTTCCAACTTTTTTGTAAAATTGAGATTATGTCAAAATGGCAGTGTGGTAATGAAAACACCAATTCTTATACCAAATCAAGAAATAACACACGTGTGAGAGAAAAACCCTTCTGCATCTGTGAAGACCTCAGGATTTGGAGGACTGTGGGATTGATAAAAATGAGCTCAGAACATGGGGTCTCTGGGGCTTCACTTTCTATATGTTTACTCAGATGTTCAGTATTTTTAAAGATTCGAGAAAAAAATCATCAACAGAATATGAATAAAACAAAGCTGTTGTGTTCCAGGCTTTGATTTCTCTGTAGTGTTTAAAGGTGTTTTGTTTTATTTTACCTTCAATTTAACTTTTTATAATATTTTTTTCTCTCAGAACTATACCATTTTGCCAATGATTTCAGTGTGCTTCAAAGAAATATCTTTGCCCACATCTTGAGGCCCTCTCTATGTCTCTGACAGGCATTCAGAGCTAACTGTGATGAGTCTCTCCCTCAATCGTGGCTTTGAGCAAGGATCTGAGATGCCGCGAAAGTTCATTAAAGTCCAGAACAGCAGGATCACAAGGAAAAGAATTAAGAGGCAGTGCAGTCTTTATTGTTCATATAGGAACACTGTGGTCATTTTCTTCTGGGCCTAAATTCTTTTTCTGGGCTCAGGAAGCTGGCACGACAACAGACAGGCCTGCGCTGGCTTATCTCTCTCGATACCATTTCAAAGAGTCACACATTAGATACAACAGTCCCTGCCACATTTCAGAAAGGGCCCGCAATGATTTTTGGTCTTATCTCCTGGCAACAAAAGTTACAGGGAGCTCATTATTTCTGAGCAGGCACTGCCAACAGAGAAATGGAAGATTCCATAATCATAATGGATTTTCACATAAAAAGGTTCTTGACAGAATGATGTTTTTGGAATGAAACTTGTCTTTCTACATACCTTTCAGAGATCAAGTATTAAAGGTGAATGATGAAAGACAGTTTGAACCTTTAAACAGATACAGACATATTACTAGGTTATGTTTCTAGAATAAGAGTACAATTATTATCATCATCACTTTTTTCCTTTGGACTAACCTACCGCTGGTCTTAGCTACTTTCTAAGATATGCTCTGACGGGCTCAGGTGGCTAGGGAACAGCAGATGGTCAACAAAATCCTTTTGAAGCTAGGTAGGTTTTCAGAGATGGTGCACATCTTCTGTTTTTAGGAATGTTACTCGTGACTCTGGCATGGGGATACCCTGGCAAAACATCCTTCCCAGGATGCTCATGGGGTAACACTGAAACACAATCAATACCCACCTATACCAGTGTGTACCTCGCTAGGATTTTAAGGGTGCTGAAATGGAATTCCAACTCCCCGCCCTGCTCCCCTTTCTACCAGCCAAAGGGAGGGGGTTCTCCCAAGTTGTTTGTCCTATGTTGTATCCACAGAATGGGAGACCCAGACCATGGGCTGAGTCAAGATGGGTAATTCTTGGCAGATATAGAGCTGTAAGAAATATTTGTGGAATCAAGCTAGGTTTCCAGTCCAGATTTTATTTATTTATTCTTGAATAGTTAATACATACCCTTGATTCAAATTTAAAGGGTAACTAAATGGAATGCTGTGAAATTCTCCCTCTCATCCTCCTGCCTCTTCCCCAGCTACCTTGTTACTCTCCTCCCAGGGAACCAGCATTCCCAGGTCTTTCTTACCTGGAAAGCCTCTTTTGACATAAAAAAGGATATTAAAACTGATGCCCTGAAGAAAACTGTACCTTCTTCTTTTTTGTTTTCCTTTCAAAGGACAATTAGATGGGCTGCCTTTTGTTTTGTTTTGTTTTTTAAAATACTAGGAGCCTTAAGATCTAAGGAAGCCCTCAAATTATAATGTCAAGGCCAACACCCATGGGCAAAAAGGAGAAGTTAAGGAGTGAGTGTGGGTGTGCGAGTGCATGTGTGCGCGCGCGCGCATGGGCGTGCGCGTGTATGCGCTGGGAATGACTCCTTATCCAGGAGACAAAAAAGGGTTATAAATTAGAAGCTAGGTGGTAGTTCTGCCTCACAAAGGAGAGAAGAAACTGAAGTGAATTCTGGTAAGAGGTTAAACAAACTTGATTTCCATAATATTTGCCAAACTCAGCTTTTCCAGACTTCTCTTGAACACAGCAGGCATAGCACATGAAAAGATAAGAGATTGCAAACTTCTACGCGGGGCAACAGGTGACTGACTTGAGACAAGATCCTGACTGAGTTTTGATCCAATTCCATTTTATTCTGTTTGCACCAAAAAACAAATGAGTCCAGGCATCTGGACTCCATGGGCCAAGCATGACTGTGGAACAGCACCTTGTCCTCTGCTCTCATGACGGATGCCTAACACCTGTGCTCCTTTCTGGGCCTGTCTAATCCCATACATCCTCCATGGTGCTGCTCAGGTCCCTCTTCCCCATGAAGTTAACTCAGGCGCTGTGAGTCCTCTGCATTTTATAAGCAACACTCTTCTGGAGAGTCAGCAACCTCTCCGAAAGTCCCTTAAAGAAATAACAACGCAATCTACACTCCAGTATGCAGCAAAGAGGAACAAGTAAGGAAATTGTTCTTGGCTGGAAGCAAGGGGCTCCACCGGTGGTCCAGAATGTCCCCTGAGAATTTGATTTTTTTTGGAATCCAAAAAATCCTACCTTTCCTATCATCTCTACATCTAGCCCCAGGCTCAGGGCAGTGACTAAGTTTTAGAGAGAACTTTACAGTTTACAAAATATTTTTACATATTTAATCTCATTTGACTCTCCAATCAGTCCTGAGAGAAGGGTTAGCAACCCCTTTTACTCATGAGAAAGGAAGACTCAAGAAGGTTATGTGATTGACCACCGTTCAAGTCCTATTCCAACATTCATACCCTTTTCATCCTTTTCCTTTGTCTTGCTGGATTTATCTAGGAGAGGTTGAAATTGTCAAAGGGACTTTGACTACAGAGTATGTTAATTGGTAAATAAATAAAGGAAATATGAATAGCATAAAATGGGTAAGTTAGTGAAAAGGTAGGTTATCCCCTCTCTTCAGGATCTGGCCTCCAAGGGCATTTTTCTCCCCTTTTCCAGCTTTACTGAGATATGATTGACATAGACATTGTATAAGTTTAAGGTGTACAATGTGTTGATTAGATGCCCTTATTTATGGCAAAATGATTAATTACCACCATCGCTAACACCTCCATCTCCTCACCTAATCACCATTTCTGTTTTGTGGAAAACCTATTAAGATTTATGCTCTTAGCAACTTGCAAGTCTATAATACAGTATCCCCAGGGCATCTTTCAGTCTCCTGGTTCCTCCACTTCAGAAGGGGAGGGCTGGAGCAAGAGCATGGATTGCCAAGATCGTAATGACTAGCATTAGCTGAGCATTTACTGTGTGCCAAAGCTCCGTTCTAAGCACTTCATATGTATTACCTCATTGACTCCTTTCAAAAGCCCTTGGAGGTATATGCAGTTATTACCTCCATTTTACAGTCAAAGGCAGAGAGAACTTCCAGAACTTGCTCAGGGTCATACAGCTGTGACCACGCGGCTGAGCCAGGTTTTCTGACTTCAGAGTCTGCTCTCTGAAGCACTGAGCTCTGCAAACTCTACTGTGGATACGAATGGTCCCAACAGACAGCATGGCACTTAGATGAAGAGATGGGAACAGAACTGTCAGGAGAGAACCAAAACCTTTGTCTTCTCATTATAAATTCACAGAGCTGCCATTCTTCCTCCTCATCAACTTATACTGCTCTCTTACTATTCCCTCTGTGTTGATGTTTTCTAACTAGGTAAGAAGTTCCTTGATGTCAGAGGGCCCATACGCATGCTTCCCTGTTCTTATCCAGCACCTGGCATAGAATGAACCCTTCAGTAAGGCACCTGTCTCCAGGATGATTTTTTAGCCTTATTTATACTCAAAATGGCAGCAAGTTCTCATCCTGTAGGAAGAACTTGGGCCAGACACCACAGTGGAAAAGAGAATAGACTTCTTGGTCCATAGATTCAACAGGGAAGTAAAGGATGGAGGCAGGAAATTAATACCCATTAGCCTCCACTTTGTGCTGAGCATTGCACTGGGCAGGTTACATATGATATCTCATTTAGCACAATTGATTCTGTAAGATGGGCATTATTGCTATAGTCCAAATGTTAGTTTACCCCCCACTCCCCACCCACCAGATTCATATGCTGAAATCCTAAGGCTTGGTGTGACGGTATTAGGACACAGGACCCTTGGGAGGTGTAGAGATCAGAAGGTGGCATACTCATGGAACAGTGAGCGTTCTAATAAAAGAGACCCCTTGGAAATCCCTAGCCCTTTCTTTTTTTTTTTTTTTTTTTTAAGATTTTATTTATTTATTTGACAGAGAGAAACGCAGCCAGAGAGGGAGCACAAGCAGGGGGAGTGAGAGAAGGAGAAGCAGGCTTCCCGATGAGCAGGGAGCCCGATGTGGGACTCGATCCTGGGTCTCTGAGATCATGACCTGAGCCGAAGGCAGTCGCCCAACCAACTGAGCCACTCAGGCGCCCCTCCCTAGCCCTTTCCACACTGTGAGGGCACAGCAAGAAGGTGCTGGCGATGAAACAGGAAGAGGGCCTTCCCCAGAATATGACTCTGTAGGCACCATGAACCTGGCCTTCCAGTTTCCAGAGCTACGAGAAATACATTTCTGTGGTTGATAAGCCACCCACTCCATAGCGTTTGTTACCGCAGCCTGAGTGGACGAAGATAGACTCTTCATAAGTGAGGAAGCAGATGCTGAGGATCTAGAAACATGTCTTCTAGCTGAGGTACTAGTACTGTCCTTGCCATTGCGCAACTGAGTCAGGGGCCTTAGGTCACGATCCTGTTTGCTCTTCCACTTGCTGCCCCTGGGGCCTGGGACCACCATGAAACCGCCTCTAGTGTCACACAAACACAAGAAGGCAAGGCAGCAGAGTCGGTATTTTCAAAAGCCAGCTCAAGGTTGAGGAAGGATTTATTGGGTAAAGTGTAGAGTTCCTCATTTTCCCACTGATGGACTTTTAATACCTGTCTATTTCTGGGACATCCAACTCATTGACGTCATTGCCGTTCAACACGGTGGTGAGGGCAGGCAGGTCTGGGAATTGTGCCCTTGTGCCAGCAAAGGGCAGGGGAAGTGTCAGTTTCTCAAGGTCCCCATTTCCTGACTACATGGAGTCTTAAAATAAGCTCATGCCTGGATGCTTGCTGTGGCTTGGAACGGTGGCTAGGCAGGGAGATTTACTGCCTCACTTTCTGTGTCCAACTATTTTAAGTGTCACTTACGCTCTGGTGTCTTTTTAAATTTATGGATGTTCACTCCAATCTAAAGAACCACAGTCCTTCTTCCTGTGGCTTCCTCATAAATGCCCGCTGAAATCCTGATTTAGTTTTATAGTATATGGGCTATAGAGCTTCCTGCAGTCCCCATGGGGTCTCTCTTCTCTCCTTTGGATTTTATGAAAAAGAAAAGACAAAAGTGCAAAAGCATGCGCCATAAACAACCACCAAATGCTGACCTTTTTTCTTAATAGCAAAGCATATTTTTTTGTGGGCAAAGCTATAGGAAATCAAAAGCATTTTCCTTGTGACATAAAACCTCAGGCTTTCAGTATAAACGAGGAAACAGATGCCAACCCGTGTCTCTTCAAAAAAGGTTGGGATAAATTTCTCTTCTTTCCCCCTCCCTCATCAAGTATGCTAGCCCTCTCCTTTTTTTTTTTTTTTTTTTTTTTTCCATTTCTCCTCATCACTTTTCTTGCCACATCTGCAATTTCTGATGGGAGGACCCCCATGGTGGATTACTTTTTATGTTGGCCATGAGAACTTGCCGTTCCCACAACCATCTTTAGAGAGGAAGCAGTGATGATTTTAGTCTTCCAAACAATCATATGACAAAGTGGCTTCCCAACAGGTGTGGCCTTGGGCACTGACTGACTTTTGCTGTGTGAATTGCCTCCCAATTGCGTGCAGGAAGAGCTCCATCTCGTCTGTATCAGAATAATCAGGAAGGGTACAGGGTGGGGTGGGGGTGGAAGTATATGGGTCAAGGTCCTGCTGTCTAATCCTGTTTTAAATCACCCGAGAGTATTTATTTTTTAGAGAGAGAGTGTGCGCGTGGGCACTACGAGCAGGGGAGGGGCAGCCAATCTTCAGCAGGCTCCACGCTCAGCACGGAGCCAGACGCGGGGCTCAATTTCACCGCCCCAAGATCATGACCTGAGCTGAAATCAAGAGTCGGATGCCTAACTGACTGAGCCACCCAGGTACCCTTCACCTGAGAATATTTATGCAGCCTCTTTTCTCCCTAGGATCTAGAATCTAGTTGGGAGATGTGATATAGATGGGAGATAACTTTATTTTTTATTTTTAAAAATTTTAAAAAGATTTTATTTATCAGAGAGAGAGAATGAGAGAGAGAGCACGAGAGGGGGAAGGTCAGAGGGAGAAGCAGACCCCCTGCTGAGCAGGGAGCCTGATGTGGGACTTGATCCCAGGACCCCAGGATCATGACCTGAGCTGAAGGCAGTGGATTTACCAACTGAGCTACCCAAGCACCGGGGAGACAACTTTAATAATACAAACTGTGGTCTTCTCAGTGTCCTATCAGTAATCTAGAGGATGGGTTGATTAGCTATGGCCTGACCACCACACCCAGCCTTGTTTCTGTAAGTGTTACAGGACCACGGCTCCACCCATTTGTTTCTTATCGTCTACGGCTGTTTTACGGGACAACTGCAGAGCGGAGGTGCTGCAGCAGGTACCTCGCGGCCCTCGAGGTGTGACGTATGTCCTTCCTGTCTGGTCCTTGATAGAAAAGGTTTGCCCAAACCTGGTCTGGAGCAGATGCCTCCGGGGGTCAACAGGGTGGGATCAGCTCAAGATGAAGCACTACAAAGAGGCCTCATAGAATGTCTTGAACTGTGCCTTGAAAGATTCTAGGATTTGGCTAGAAAGCAAGGGGCAGGAGACGGTATTCCAGGCAAGGAAGGCTCAAAGCCATGGCAACGACCAGGGAACAGTTTGATTGCAGTGGAGGAATTATTTGAGATAGGAAAAAGAAGGATGAATACAGAGGCTAGGTCTGAATAGGAAGGAGTCTTGAATGCCAGGCTAAAATTCTTTAAATGATGAAGCCTACTATTTCCCCACACCAGCCTCTGCTCTATATGACTTTTAAAGTACATTCAAGCTCTGAGATTCAGTTTTTAAAAGTACTGATGCATACCTCATCCCCAGATATTCTGTCTTAATTTTCTCTGGGGGAGGGTGCTTTTCTTATTTTAAACTTCTCAAGGGACTCCAGTGCAACTGGGAACCTCTTCCTTGATAAAGGAAATAGCCAGGCACACACCTGCAGAAGCCCAGCTCAGGGCCAGGTAGAGGTAGCAGGTGCCCAACACATGTGAGTCAAATTAAGTCAGCAATATTGGCTTGTACCACAGCCAGCCTGATAAACCTGTTTTATTAGAGTCCGTTATATAATATTCAGTTGGCCACATGGTTTCCAATAAAAGAAATCACTTCTGCCTGCCTTTGCCTAATCCTGGAAAAGCCCATGATGCTCAATGCGATATTGAGTCTATTTATAAATTTGGGCATTTACAGTTCTTTGTCTCACTGTTATTTTAACATGACCATTTACAAGGCCTTACACAATCTGCCCTTGGCCTTGTTACCTCTCTGATCTCTCTTCCACACATAACCCCAGTGACTCCATTCCTGCCATACTACACTAGCTTCTTTGTTGTTCTGTGAACACGCTAGGCATGTCCCTGCCTCAGGGACTCCGCACTGGCTCCTCCACTGCCTCCCCGCCCCTCTCCCGCCTCCTTTTCCACCCCTTCCCTTTTCTTCTCCTCCAGATACACGCAAGGCTCAATAGCTCATGTTCGAGTTTTTGCTCAAAGATGACTTTCTGCGTGAGCCCTGTATTGCCAATCTTATTTGAAATTGCATCCTCTTCCCACACAGGTGCTATCCATCCTTCCTGCCCTGCTTTATTTTTTTCCATAGCACTTATCTAATATACTATGCTTTCCACACCTTCTAATATACTATGTCATTTACTTCCTTGTGTTCACTTTCTATTCTCTTAGCGAAATGAAAGTTGTCTGAGAGAAGGGATTTTTATTTTGTTTTCCATTGCATCCCCCGTGCCTTTGATGGTACCCAGAACATAGAAGTTGCTCAGTAAGTAAGTGTAAGTTCCACTGGTGCTTGGAACTCATCATTTAAGTGCTTTTACTCATCATTTGAGACTGAGTTTCAACAGTTCCTCTCTGAAGCCCGCTCTGATTTTCCCTTCGCTAAAGAAAGGGGTCCTCCCTTCCCTGTTTCTTTTGGCTTTTTCTACAACTCTTTAGAACTTTTTCTCACACATGACTGACTTTTCTCTCTCTCCTACTGCTTCTGAGCTCCTCCAATGCTGGGGGAGGGCATGGAACCCTGAATCTAATGGAGACTGGACAGGTGTGTTAAGGGAATGAACCAGGATTTAATAACAGAAGCTCTGACTATCCCTTAACACCTCCTACAGTTGTACACCTAGGCAGTTCTCCATTTTATACCATCACGTTGACTTGAGTCGTCTGAAATGTGTCGCCAGCACACAGCAGGTACATGAGCTTTCCAGAGATTCATATGGGCTACCATTGTCCTTCCTCTGACATTAACCTATTTTCCAAGTTCTTTTGGTGTTATATCAGACATATCCCCGAATTTGTTCATTTCTTTCCATTCTCTCCAGCTTTCTATGGTTATCTCTTACCTGAAACACTTCCTAAATGGCGGACTCTATCTAGTCTCTTCCCTGGAACCGATCCCCTGCCCAGTAGCCAGAATAGGCTTTTAAGTACACAAATTAGATGATGTGTCTCTCCTGCTTTTACACTATTCAGAGACCTCCCATTGTAATTAGTGCAGAGTATGAAAGTCTTACCAGGGCTTACAGACTGCCAGCAACTTGCTCCTGCTTCTCTACCTTCATCTTAAGCTGTTCTCCCCTTAGTTACCAGTAAAATACTTCCTTCAATGCTCTGGGCTTTCTAGCTTCAGAACCTGTGCTGGTTCCTCTGCCTAGGAATGCTCTGAATCTCTTCTGTCTTGGCTGCTCGTTCTTCACTTGGATAACTTCTGGCCTCTCTTCTAATCTCGGCTCAGATAGCTCCTCCTCGAGAAACCTTGCCTAAAGCTCAGATCAAGGGTGCTGTCCTCTCACATTCCCCCGGAGCACCAGTACTTATTCTTTTCATCAGTCTTTTTACTTGAATAACTCACCCCCCCCCCCAGACCTGAAGCAATCATGGGAATTCAAACCAAACAAGGGGCAGGTACCTTAATATGCTTGTTTTTTTTTTTTTTTACTGTGTCTTCAGATGTAGGTCAGTGTCTAGTGCATAGTAAATGCTCAATAAATTTTTCCGGAACAAGTGAATGAAAGCTAGCTTTGTCTATCATATTTACTGGGTATCCCCAGCCCTAGCATAGTGTCTGGGACATATGAGGCACTCAACAAATATTTATTCAATGAGTAAATTTATCTGTCTTTGAGGTACTGCCTTCTTAGGCCCTTCACCAAGGCTTTCAACTTTGAATATTAATATTTATTCATGTGTTTTCTGAAATATCCTCCTACTTTGAGGGGTTTACATGAGAACTGTGACTATAAACTGCACCTTAAAATCTAGATCCGGGTCCCATACATGCCAGCCACAGCTCCCTCATCCGTGTGGCATGATTTGTAGGACCTGCGTGTAGTCCAGCCATGCTCTGTAATTCTCAGCCCTTCAAACGAATAGAGAAGAAAATATACAGGCTGCCAGTCTCTGGTGGTCAGAGGGAAAAGACCACCGGCTGGCTGTGGTGGGTGGGCCTCAGTCTCACTGCATGGCTTCTCCAGGACTGGAAGGGCTCTGAGAAGTGGAACTGTCACCATGCAGGGCCCTGGGAAGCCTGATGCTGCTGCTGAGAGGCTGCTGTGTCTTGGCTGTGACCCTTGAGCCCCTGGCCGGGAGAGGTGCCAGGCACAACGACTTCTTTCATGGAAAAACTCGACTCTGCAAACACCTGAATCTCTTGCCTCTTGGTAAATCACAAGGAATGAGAAAATATGTGTTCTGTTGGGCTCTCTGTGGGACTAGCATGGCATGAGGTTTCAGTAGAGAAGTCAGGAGTCCCTCTGCCTGGGGCATCTCAGCTTGCTTGCTCATCAAGGGGAGTTTGTGACTAAATATAGGGGGGCGAATCAAACCCTATGGATATAGTCTGTGAAACATCCTAACAAGTTCTGGGCCTAAATAAGAAAGGCTGAGAAAAGAGATTTAACTGTTTCTCTTAAGCCACATATGATCATGTGTTTTCCTATTGGAATCTCCCAAGGCCATCTCATTTTGGCAAAAATCTAGGGCCTCTCTTTCCTGACCTTCTAGAGAAAGATCTCTACACTATAAGTTAGGTTTGCTGGTTTGCTTTTTTTCTTTCAGGCTCTTTTACTTCATGGAGAAAGCCTAACCTAGCGACAGATAAAGGACAGAGTAGTACAGTGCAAGGAGTATGGTCCTCCTCAGAAAGAGGAGATGAGTGATGACCACCATAGGCCTTGCTACTCTTTCTACACAATGAGGTGGATGGGCTAGATCAGCGATTGGCAAACGTTTTCTGTAAAGGACTAGAAAGGAACTACTTTAGGCTTCTGGGCTGTATGGTTTCTGTCACAAGTATTTGACTCCACCGTTATGGTATGAAAGAAGTAACAGACAATACATAGGTAAATAAATGGGTATGGTGGCATGCCAATAAAACTTTATTTACAAAAACAAGTGGTGACTTAGATTTGGCCAAGGAATTATAGTTTGCCATCTCTAAATGTGGGTATCAGCTTAGTCTAGGCAAATATTTAAAACATACTCATTATATAAACATGGGTATACATACACATATATGTAGATACATATCTTGCACATATCTGTATGCCTATTTCTTTTTAAATTATTTTTAAGATTTTATTTACTTATTTGATAGAGAGAAACACAGCTACACAGGGAACACAAGCAGGGGGAGTATGACAGGGAGAAGCAGGCTTCCCGCCGAGCAGGGAAGCTGATGCGCCACTCGATCCCAGGACTCTGGGATCATGACCTGAGCTGAAGGCAGACGCTTAACGACGGAGCCACCCAGGTACCCCTGTATGCCTATTTCTGACCAAAATGGAGTAAGAGACAGAATTTACCTTCCTGTTTAAAATAATAAAAAGTGAACAGAATGTAAGAGGCAGTGGTTTTCAAGACTCTGGACATTAGGCAGTGAAGGACACTGATCTGAGAAATGGAAAAAAACCCCAAAAAACCAGAAAACAAAACAACAATGTTGCCCCAGCTCAGCGCCTTGAGAGAGTTTCCGAGCTGCAACACAGGGAAACCCAGGTAGAACCCAGAGGCTTGTGAATTTAGGAGAGGGAGCTGAAGGCACCCGGAGATCAAAGTGACTCAAGTTCACAGAATGGCGTAGGAGAGAGGAGAGAATGCAGGGATAGACCGAATAAATGAATTTCTGAAATCTGAAGACGATCCCCCTTGAGGATTCAGTAGAAGGCATATCAGTGCATGCACGTGAAGAGGCAGGGAAAAAGGAAAGAATTAGAGGTAGCAGTTTCTGGTGCTCACACAGCATACCGAATCGCACCTGTTCATATCAGCCAGGCTGGAAAACCTCATGATTCATAAGGTATTGGGCAGAATGTGGTATTGGTGTAAAGAGACCATAAATATGTGTGGTATTGGTGTAAAGAGACAAATATATCACTGAAACAGAACGGTCTGGAAATATACCCACACATATAATGACAACTGATTTTCATAAAGGTGCCAAGGCAATTCAGTGGAGAAAGAATAATCTTTTCAACAAACAATAGTGGAAAAAGTTGGTAACCCTATGCATAAGAATGGGCTGCAACATATGACTCTCACACCTTATGTAAAAACAAACTCAAAATAAATGATGGGCCTAACTGTAAAATCTAAATCCATACAATAGGGATATAAAGCTTCTGGAAGAAAACATGGGAGAAGATCTTTGGTACCTTGGAGTAGGGAAAATTTCCTGACTACAATAGAAAAGAACCCTCTGTCAATGAAAAAAAATTAATAGGTTGAACTTCATCAAAATTAAAATATTCTGCTTTTTGAAAGACACTGGAATGCCTGGGTGGCTCAATGGGTTAAAGCCTCTGCCTTCGGCTCAGGTCATGACCTCAGGGTCCTGGGATCGAGGCCCGCATTGGGCTCTCTGCTTGGCGGGGAGCCTGCTTCCTCCTCCCTCTGCCTGCCTCTCTGCCGACTTGTGATCTGTCAAATAAATAAATAAAATATTTTTTAAAAAATAAATACACTAAAAAAGTAAAAAGACAGCCATTGACTGGGACAAAATATTTGGGAATTTATATACCTGATAAAAGACTTGTATTTAAAATATATAGAGAACTCTCAAAACTCAGCAAGTAAACAAACAACCCAATTTAAAAAAAAAACAAACAGAAAAAAACTGAATAAACATTTCACCCAGGAAGAAATCAGGATGGCAACTAGAACACAAAAAGATGCTCAACATTAATAACTACCAGAAAAATACAAATTAAAATCACAACAAGAAACCACTGCAGACCTGGAAGAATATCTAAAATTAAGAAGACTGACTGTAGCAAGTGCTGCCGAGGACGTGAAGAAACCAGAACTGTCAGATACAGGTGGTAGGAATGTAGAGTAGTCGGACTACTTTGGAAAAAGGTCTGGAAGGCTGAAAAATATTCTGCCTGCTACTTAAAATGTTAAACAAATACCTACTACATGATCCAGCCATTTCACTTTCAGGTATTTAATCAAGAGAAATGAAAGTGTGGGCTAATACAAAGACGAGTATTCATAGCAACTGCATTTGTAACAACCAGAAACAGGAAATGGCCATCCTGTCCTTCAACAAGTGAGTGACGAAACAAATGGCAGTCTATCTGTACACTGGAACAGTTGACAACAACATGTACTGCTGATGTGTGTTACAATATGGATGAATGCCAGAATAATTAACCTGAGTGAAAGAAGCCATTCCCCCCAAAGTATGAGTTTTTTTAGAAAACATTATAGAAATCGAATTTATCTATCTGTACTGAGAGCAGAGCAGTTGTTGCTGTGGAGGTGGACATGGGGTGGGGCAAGTGTGTGAAAGAATGATTTTATAAAAGGTCATGAGGTAACTTTTGTGAATAATGGATATGTTCATTATGTTAACTGTAGTGATGGTTTTATAGATATATCTCTGTATCAGAACATCAAATTTTAGACTTTAAATATATAATGCCAATTATCTCTCAATAAAACTGTCTAAAAACTTTCATGTAAAACATAGGTAAATATGTAATATATCTTACAAATCATTAAAATAAGATAAATACCTATCAATAAAAGAACAAAGGACCTGACAGGCAACTGATAAATGAATGCAAATGACTAATAAATATTAAAAATCAGAGTTCTTAAAAACCATAAAGAAATAAAAATTAAAAATGATATCATTTCATACTGTATTTTATACTATTGTGTATTCACCAATTAAGATGGTAAGTGTAAAAACTCTTGGTCATACCTAATGTTGATAATATTTTAGGGAAGTGAGAATTCTCAAATAGTGCTGTGCTCATATAAATAAGTAGAACTTTTTTGGAGGACCATTTGAAAATAGCACAAATTAAAAAATACAAAACTTTTGACACAATAATTCTACTTCTAGAAATTTATCCTAAGAGAGATGTACACAAAAATTTTAGGAATAAGAATATTCACCTTATCTACATTTTTATATTAGCAAAAGATTGCAAACAATCTAAAAGAGTTGGTTGAATTTATGATACCTCTCACCAATGCAGCCACCAGAATTAAAACTGTAGAAAACTATTTAGAGACACAGAAACATAATTATGTACCAGTTCATGAAAAAAGCTGGGAGCAGTATATGGAGTATGATTTTGTTTGAGACAAAAGATATTCATATTAATGGTTAGGAGAAAGGGATTGGCACTGGTTTTATCTGGGCTACGTAATTATAGATAATTTTCAGTTTTTTATTTTATTTTTAACTGTTCTACAATGGAGTTGTATTGCTCTCATAATAAAAACTCCAATAAAGGTTATTTTTTGCATAATACTAATGCTAATACTCTATAAATGACTGTAAGAAATATTAATTTTGAGCCTTAGTGACCCCCCCCCCAATTGAACAGAAGGCTGCAAAAAAGTGTAGGTGTGTGGGGAGGCCAGAGATGCTGCTACTCTAAAGTTGGAGCCTTGAGACCTAGACCCAGATCACTAATGTGGGGTGGCATGGATCTTCCCTCCAAGGCAAATGGCACAGCTCAGGTCTCCCAGCACAAAGGACAGCTGTTAAGTAAGGACAAAGAAAATTAGTACCTATGTTGCCTAGGACAATGGATTTGGTTAGGTTGGGTCTACTCTGCCTGGCCAAGCCTCCATTGGCGAATTTGCATGACTGTGTCATACAGCAAAGTGTATAAGAGCAACAAGGGACTCACTGATCCCAAGTCTTCACTTATAGTCACGGAAAGTGAGGCCCCCACATGGGCCCATGCATATGTTGCTCAATCAACATTCCTTGAAAGTTCCAGCAGGGGCTTGAAGTGAAATCAATGCCAGAATGTCTGTCAACTAAAGTAGTCATTTCTGGAGTAGAATCACCTACTGGGAACCTCAAGGCTTGAGTTGTAATGCAGAAGAGTTAGCTCCGATATATGAAGTTAAAAACCCTCAGTCTCCCTTTTTTTCTTCTTCCCATGAAAACACAAGAATCAAGGTCCATGACTTATCATCCCTATGCCACATAACCAAAAAGTTCTCTGAATCTGCTGTAGCCAATTAATCTCATTGATGGGAGAAATACATACACAGGAATGTCACCATTTACTGGTTGCAATAGGGTTGGCAAATGGCTTTCATCCTCTATATCAACTGCCACCATGCTTGGTGGGAATGTTAGAATGAAATCCAAGGCAGTTCCTTAGCTGAATGAAAAAGAATGCCATGATTGACAGGAGATGTGTTGGTTATGGAAGGCATGATTAACAGTATCTTTGACACATATTTCCATCTTGATCTAGAACATCTGTTATGCTCAAGATAGGGTTTCTTCCTCAAAAGTGAAAGTGAACTTCTGGGACTTCATCAAAATAAAAAGCTTCTGCACAGCAAAGGAAACAGTCAACAAAACAAAGAGGCAACCCACGGAATGGGAGAAGATATTAGCAAATGACACTATGAAGGGCTGATATCCAAGATCTATAAAGAACTCCTCAAACTCAACAACCAAAAAAAAAGATGATCACATCAAAAAATGGACAGGAGACATGAAGAGGCACGTCTCCAGAGAAGACATAAAAATGGCTTACAGACACATGAAAAAATGTTTGTTGTCATTAGCTATCAGGGAAATTCAAATCAAAACCACATTGAGATACCACCGTACATCAGTCAGATGGCCAAAATTAACAGGACAGGACAAGTGTTGGAGAGACTGTGGAGAAAGGGGAACCCTTTTACACTAATGGTGGGAATGCAAGTTGGTGCAGCTGCTCTGGAAAACAGTGTGGATATTCCTTAAAAAATTAAAAATAGAGCTACCCCATGACCCTGCAATTGCACTACTGGGCATTTACCCCAAAGATACAGATGTGGTGAAAAGTAGGGCCATATGTACCCCAATGCTCATTGCAGCAATGGCCACAATCGCCAAACTGTGGAAAGAGCCAAGGCGCCCTTCAACAGATGAATGGATAAATAAGATGTGGTCCATATATACAATGGAATATTACATCTACATCAGAAAGGAATGAATACCCAACTTTTGTAGCAACATGGACTGGATTGGAAGAGATTATGCTGAGTGAAATAAGCCAGGTAGAGAAAGTCAAGTATCACATGGTTTTACTTACTTGTGGAGCATAAGGAGTAATATAGAGGACAGTAGGAGATGGAAAGGAAATGGGAAGTGGGGTAAATCGGGGAGGGAGACAAAACATGAGACTTTGGGCTCAGAAACAAACTGAGGGTCTTGGAGGGGAGGGACTGGGGAGATGGGCGAGCCTGGTGGTGAGTATTGAGGGCACGTATTGCATGGAGTACTGGGTATGGGGCATAAACAATGAATCTTGGAACACTGAAAAAATAAAATAATGTAATAAAAAATCAGTAGGACAAAAACTGTAAAAAAAAAAGCTTCTTCTTTAAATTGCTCCCACTATTCATTACTCCCGCAGAATACTAGATTCTTTCAGATACTACTTTTAGTACATCATTTTCCTACTTAAAAACCCTCTGAAGATCTGTTCCACATAGTAAATTTATTTCCTTAGTTTAATCATCAAGGTCTTCCACATTGTGACACTATTTACCACTCTAAGTTCATAGCAACCCTACACATACTTGCCTCCTTGACCTAATTTTGTACCTGGAGCAGGCACTCTTGTCTAAAAGGGCCACCAGCAGGAGCCAGATATAAGAAACAGTTCAAATAAGAGCAACTAGACTAAAAATCAGGATGAGTCAATAGCGCTGGGGAGGCTCAAGGTGGAGGAGGTATATTAGAATTCTTGGGGTAAGGGTCAAAGCCAAAGCTGAGTGGACAAGCTCTGGCTGAGGCTTGTTCCTTTCAATGGTCTAGTTTCTATCCTGGTTAAGCTGCCCATCACCACTTTTAAAGTAGTGGTATTGTATAGCTGTTTCTTTACAGATATGTGATATAACCCTCCACCTTAGTATCACCAGGCTAACAGTATCTTCTTCTCCCTCAATGCTTGTTTCCCTTCCTTCCTGCCTATTTGAATCCCACCCATCCTTCTGTGCTCAGCTCCAAAGTATAAGTTAGGCCCTGGATGATCTATTTCAAATCACTAACATCCTAGAGCCTTGATACTTGGCATCATTTCTTAATTCGTCTCCACAATTCCATGTAGATCCCTTGTACTTCAACAGTGCAGACGAGGTATCATCATTCATCACTAGAGTCCACGTGGCCCAGTTATGTTCAGGGATTCTATGGTTACTGACTCACTGTCTCATTCAAATGGAACAGTCTGGATGTGAACTGTGTATTACGGTGTCTCTCAACTGTTAGATTTAAATACCAGTCTAAGGGGCACCTGGGTGGCTCAGTTGGTTAAGCGACTGCCTTCAGCTCAGGTCATGATCCTGGAGACCTGGGATCGAGCCCCACATCAGACTTCTTGCTTGGCGGGAAGCCTGCTTCTCCTTCTCTCAGTCCCCCTGCTATGTTCCCTCTCTAGCTGTGTTTCTGTCAAATAAATAAATAAAATCTTAAAAATAAATAAATACCAGTCTAAGGTAACACAGCACTATAAACTAGCAATGGAATGCAGCAGCATAAAACACAATATATTCTTATTGCTCATAACTACAATGAGACAAAATATTATTCCAGAATAAGGGAGAAAGAAAGTAAAACTATAATGGAAAAATATGAGGTTAATTTTTCCAGCATACTGAATGGCACCTGAATGACCCAAGAATTATTGAACGTGAAAATAAACAATTGCTGCAACCCCTGCTAGTGACGAGGCTATGATTAATAGTTATGACAGTTTCTCATAGTGATGAGTCTAAAATTAAAAAAAAGGTTTAATATGCTCACATTTAATTTGGAATACATTTACCATTTATGAGCCAAAGAAAGCAGCATGAAACTTCCATGAATTCTGATTAACATGATGTGGAAAAACTCAATGCCAAGCTTGTGTAAGTTATGGGAAACAGAATAGGGCTACCTGTCATTATATGTGTCTTATTTTTAGGATTGTATCAGAAACAAAGAAATTATAAGCTTTTTCCATATGCTCATATACTATGAGCATTGTTTGTTAATTTTAGATCATAATGAAAACTGAAGGTAATCTTTCTGTTTGCAATCCTATACCAGTCCTGGTGGCCATGTTGATAAGTTGTACTTATCAGTATGCCTAGGCATCCTTTGGCCTCCTAGTCCTTGCTAGGTGGTAAAGAGGAGAAAAGAAACTCAACTTTGAGCCAAAGGAATAATTTTAGTTAACATTACCAACATTTGGGGCCACAACAAATTAGCATGAGGATTTTGTAGACCTGTCCTCCACCCGCCATGGCCTTTAAAGGTAAATAATTCTTCTCTTCCACCTTGACCCTCTCCAGAAGTCATGACGGGAGTACAGAGGTTCCTGTGGCATCTTCATGATTCTCGTGTGGAGAGCCCAGGACGTTGATGCTTTTGCACATGTCTCTGCTACCAGAGAGCACCAGCCATGTGGGCAATAATTTGGCGAAGGTTCCCATTGACAGATGCCAGGGAAGGTGTACTTGGTAGGGTTAAACACTTGCTTGAGGAGTTCATCTAGGCTTGTTTCAAGCCCTACCTATAGAAGGCTAACCTAAATAGAATTATCTAGCTTTTTATTCTTGAAAGCTGATTAAAGCTCTAGTTTAGTTATGACAAGGTCATGGGGGTACACTGGGGTATGGTTGGCAAGGGGAGAGGAGATATAGGAGCTATTTTTACTGCTATTCTCTTTACTTACTATTCAGTGAGTCAGTCTGGTTGAGAGAACCTGGACTATGGCATTAGCCCAAGAGCCATGTTGGAATCTAAACAAGCTATGGAGTCCAGACTAAGATCTGCACTCACCTCACATGGAAAGTCAGCCAAGTTTCCACTGGTGAGTCTAGATTCTGTAGGCAATTTAGTGATTTCCTGTTGGACACCCCCTCCTGCTACCTCCCTCCCACCTGCAAGCAGTCACCCATCCATAAATCCTGTCCAACCCTGGATTTCAGCCCAATGTTCCAGAGATTTGGACTCACCAAGGAGCGCAGAATTTCCAGGGTCCAGGACCAGCTGTGTTCCCAGAGGAGATGTCAGCACCGAAGGAAGGTTCAGTCCAGTGGCTGAAATCAAGGCCTTGATGTCTTCTAACTGTTTGGGGACTTGCGGGGGATCTGTAGGAAGGCAGATGTGGAGTCAGGTAGGTGAAAGCATGAAGGCTGTATTAAGGTGGGGAAGGAAAGATGGGCATGTGCGTAAGGCAGGCATAATTGTTGCCTTTTAGCATCATTTTTTTCCCACAGAGGTGTGTATATCAAGGTGAGCCAGAATTTCAAGGTTAATATTTGATGCCCAAAACAATAAGGTCAGTAATAAGAATCAGGCACGTTGATTTTAGGAGTTCCTTACTGTATACCACTTTATACCACAGTACCACTGGGTCTCTATAAATGTGTAGGCAAATTAAACCATACTACAAAAATACTCTTAAAAAGCTAACACTTCTTCAGCATTTATTATATGCCAAGTCCTGTCTTAGTTTTCATTCCTTTCTTCGTCTCTTATAGAACATTTTGTTATTGTCTCCCCAGATACGCATACATCACAACAGGAATTTTTTATTTGAGAGAGGGAGAGAGAGGGCATGCACACACATGGAACGTGGGGGGAAGGGCAGAGGGGGAGGGAGAGAGAGAGAGAATCTTCAGCAGATTCTACATCCAGCACAGAGCCTGACATGGAGCTCAATCTCATGACCCTGAGATCATGACCTGAGCTGAAATCGAGTCAGATGCTTAACTGCCTTTACCATCCAGGTGTCCCAGGAATTTCTTGTTTGAAAGAAGTCTATGAGTGACATTTTCTATGAAGAAAAAGGTTTATTTATGAAGCTGATAAAGTGAATTTGCTTTGTGGTCTGGATTTTTATGCCCAGATAGGACCAGATAAGCAGGACAAGGATGATTTGTTCCTCAAAATCTTAGAAAGAGTTAGGGCTAAAGTCATCAGGGATCTAGTTAACTGGAGCCCAAAGAGACAAAAATGGGAACTATAGTGGCTTATCATTTCCACTGGATAAATAAAGAGGCAAGCACGTAATGGAGCTGGTGGTGAGAGGACTCAAAATTCTCTGAAAAAAGCAGAATCCACTTTCCCAGGTTCCTACATCTCTCAAGGTAGACTCCCATCTTTTCCTGCAGAGCTCTTGTTGGAGTCTGAAGAGGAGCAGGAGTATTTCTTTTGTAACTTATGGTCATTTCATCAGTGTCCAGTGAGGGCCTATTATGTGCCTATCACCTTGTCAGATACTTGCTAAGGGTGGCAAGTAAATCACGGCGGCTTCAGAGCCTGCTTCAGAAATATGCCTTCTGTCTACTCTGCCTTGACTGCAAAAGTCCACTGCATATAGAAAACAATGATGAGCTTGAGATTTTAATATAAACATACATAAATATTTATTTATATTTAATATATTTAAATGTCAGGGATGGTGCGTGATCCGCCCCTTCTGCCAGGCCCAAGCCTCCGGAAACTTTGGTAGAGGTACCTTAGAATGTGAATGAAAGTCTCTCTGGGCTTTCCCACACCTAGAATCCGGAAAGCCACTACCCTGTGGGCCGGGGCCATATGTCCTTTGTGTGCTTATCCAAGACATATAGTTCCATTTAATCCTCCTCCTGGTGATCATATCTCTGTAACTCCTTTTTTTTTTTTTTTTTTAAAGATTTTATTTATTTGACAGCGAGAAACACAGCTAGAGAGGGAACACAAGCAGGGGGAGTGAGAGAGGGAGAAGCAGGCTTCCCGCCGAGCAAGGAGCCCGATGTGGGGCTCGATCCCGGGTCTCCAGGATCATGACCTGAGCTGAAGGCAGTCGCTTAACCAACTGAGCCACCCAGGTGCCCCCCATCACTCATTTTTTAATATTCCCTTGAGAATACTAAAATTGAACACTGAATATTCCCTCAAGAGTATTAAACTCAAGGGATGCCAGGGTAGAGCAGTCAGTTACATGTCTGCTCTTGGTTTTGGCTCAGGTCAAGGTCTTAGGGTCATGGGATCCAGTCCCGTGTTAGGCTCCCTGCTCAGTGGGGAGTCTGCTTGATTTCTCTCCCTCCTTCTGCCCTTCCTGCTTGTGCTCTCTCTCAAATAAATCTTTAACAAAAAGAATACTAAACTCAAGAAACCCTTGCTTATTTCCTAAGAGCCAAGAAGGGAGATTATGTCCCATCTTCAAAAACTATCAGATCTTCTTGCGCCAAATGTCAGCCCCTCCTAATGCCCTTACAGCTTTTATCATATTGTTCTTTGTTGCATGTCTATTTGATTTTCCAAGGGAAACTGTAAATTCTCCAAGGACCAAGTTCACCTCTGAAATTTATCCCAATGCTTGAGATGGAACTTAGAGGCAATCCGTCAAGAATATTCCTTTAATGGCCACAGGAATAAATGAATGAAAGTCTCACTACATATCAAGTCTCCACACTACAGGTTAAGTCACAGAACTTGGCTTGAAAGCTCAGTTTTATACATGAAGTCTCTTGTTTAAAAATTAGGCCACATTTTTGGGGCACCTGGGTGGCTCAGTCAGTTAAACACCCGCCTTCAGCTCAGGTCATGATCTCAAGGTCCTGGGATTGAGCCCTGCATCAATTCCCGCTCAGTAGAGATTCTGCTTCTCCCTCTCCCTCTGCTGCTTCCTTTGCTTCTGCTCTCTCTCAAATAAATAAATAGAGTCTTTAAAAAAATTAACAAGTAAAATCTTTTTTTTTTTTTTTAAAGATTTTATTTAGTTGACAGAGAGAAACACAGCCAGAGAGGGAACACAAGCAGGGGGAGTGAGAGAGGGAGAAGCAGGCTTCCCGCTGAGCAGGCAGCCCCATGTGGGACTCGATCCCGGGTCTCCGGGATCATGACCTGAGCCGAAGGCAGTCGCTTAACCAACTGAGCCACCCAGGCGCCCCAACAAATAAAAATCTTTAAAAAAGTAAGCCACATTTTGGCTGATTAAAATTAAAAAGAGACATTATTTCTATGTTCATTAAGCATCTATACAACTGAAATTACTTGGATTAGTAAGCCACGGCTTCTGATCAAGAAAAGCTCTCAACTTAAGTGTCTAAACAGTGATTCCCCCCCCCCCCC
>PITA01013874.1:0-55764 GCA_004023965.1 Spilogale gracilis
TGCTCAGCACTGTGAAAATTGCTTATAAGACAAACTAATAAATACTGAAAAATGGAATTATATTCTTCAGAAGAGAGTAATCAACACAACAAAGAACATTACAACATTATGCACCTGGAGTTTTAGAGTGAGAGAATTTTTTGAATTTCTGATGTGCTTCCAACAAGCTGTTTAGTCAAACTCTCCCAATTAATAAAATCAAACTTGCTCCTCAGCGCTAAGGTATTGGATCGTGTAGTGCATTTTGGATGTAAAATAGTGCCTGGTCAACTCATGCACATATTGTCGTCAAACGACAATCATTATTGATATAAATATATAATGTAAAGATCATCGAATGGGGAGAGAAAAACTGTTTTCTATATCTGAACCTACCAAATAGAAGTTTCCTTACTGTAATCATGTGGCCAAACATTTATCTTCTTTGATTCCCAGTATCCTTATCTCTAAAGTCAAAAAGTTGAGTAACTCATTAAACATTAGTGTTTCTTCCAGTTCTATCAGTCTCTGATTCTGTGAATATTCCATGTCTACTAAATAACAGCTTACAGACACTAAAAACCTTCCAGATGGCTGTGTGTGTGTGTGTGTGTGTGTGTGTGTGTGTGTGTGTGATCTCCTTAAAAGTTCTATTCTCAACTGTAGATTTATCACCAGTATAATGCTTATATGAATGCCTGCACAGGTTTTGCATTTCATTTCAGACAGTCTATCTGTCCAGGATAGATTGCAGTCCATCTGCAGCCATGGTCCCCAGAGAAGAACCCATGTTCCCTGTGCTCTATGTGTTCAGAAGTGAGGGAAATGGCTGTTTGGGGAATCTCCGTATGGTTTTTCAAATTAGGTGTCAAGGCAACTTCTGAGTCCAAGGAAAGTTCTGACTTCTCTTGCTCTTCTGTTGTTTTCTCTGAATATGCCCATGGGGACATGACACGCTTATTTATTTTTCTCCTTAATATTGCTATGGTACACAATAACACAGCCTTCTGCCCCCACACCTCACAATGGAAAGAGAACAACAAATAATTTCTCCAGTTTTCCTCTTTATTGACACCTACAAGATCTCATTTTTTTTTAAAGATTTCATTTATTTATTTGACACAGAGAAACACAGCTAGAGAGGGAACACAAGCAGGGGGAGTGAGAGAGGGAGAAGTAGGTTTTCCGCCCAGCAGGGAGGCCGATGTGGGGCTCGATCCCAGGTCTCCAGGATTATGACCTGAGCCGAAGGCAGTCGCTTAACCAACTGAGCTACCCAGGCGCCCCAAGATCTCATTTTTTTGATCTAATTAGTAATAACAATTGAAAAGGCAGAAGATGAAACTGACTGCAGAGTGAAATTATAGCTGAAATTGTTGGATGTCTGGACATTAGTTACTGTGGCTCCCAACGGGAGGGTTATTGGAAGTCTGTGAATCCAGTTTATTTCTACTGAGAGTGAAGCTCACTAAACCTTTAATGTTCTTTCCCTTCCCTAGCTTTCCCTAGCTTCCGCTTACGTCTTCTGTCATTTAGTTACATAGGACAGAGTGGAGGATCCTCGGAAAGATTTAGTGCATAAATTGTTGTGTTTTTGAAAATCCCTAATTACTCATTCTTGGCAATGGGAAAATGGGTTTTGTTAATATCCTCTTTCCAAAATGTTGCTGGCATATATAGTCCAGATTCAAACAACATCAACATTAACATTCTTTTTATTTCTTGTTTAATTAGTTGCATTTTTACCTCTACTAAAATCATTATTAATAATGAGCATCTATAATGCAAAGCTCTATGGTAAGCATTTTAATTTGTGTTTTCTCATTTAATTTTTACAGCTTCCCTGTAGGTCATGTACTGCTATTATCTCATGTAGTCTTGTCCAGTGAGATAAAGAATGATGAGACAGCCTGAAAGATCAGAGGAGCAAGAGACGGATATGATAGCGGACCCCTCTAGTATCTATTTGCCTCTGTGATTGGCCTGCCCTTAATCATGTGTAATCAGCAGATGGATAGAGCACAGCTGGACATTGTTTGTAGGCACCTCAATTTCAGGTGTCTTTATTTATTGGAGCTGTAAACTAACTTCATTCCGAAAATCAAATTGTTGGGCTCCTGGGTGCTCAGTTGGTTGAGCAACTTCCTTTAGCTTAGGTCACGATCCTGATGTCCAGAATGGAGTCCCACGTAGGCTCCCTGCTTGGCAGGGGAGGATTCAAAAGAGAAAATATAATAAATCTATCTCAAATAAATTGGTTCAACAGGTTGATAAGCATATCACTGGAGATGTTTCTAAGAGTCTGTAACAGTCTTCCTTCTTTTAGAATGCTGACTTTATTAAGGAATTAATATGAAAACATCAGGCAGATATCACTGCCAACAACAAGGGCTCTGCTTCTCCCTCTGACCTCTCCCCTCTCATGTGCATGCTCTCTCTCTCCTCCTCTCTCTCTCAAGTAAATAAATAAAATCTTAAAAATAGAAAGAAACAAAGAAGAAAAAAAAGAAAGGAATGAAAGAAAGACAGAAAGAGAAAGAAAGAAAAAGAAAGAAAGAAAGGAAGAAAGGAAGAAAGAAAGAAAGAAACTGTTAAACTGACATTTTAACTTCCAGAATTTTAGGATTTATCCCTTTTTTGTGAGGTAAAAATCAAGTTATTTGAGGGGAAAAAAACAAAATAAAACATTGATCATCAAGAAATGGGCGTTAAAAATAACACCAGTTGGGTGAAAATAAATAACCGATGTGTATTTGAATATCAAATATTCAATGTATCCAATGTTCATTCGTGTTTGTCACACTACTCCCTTTGATTTATTTTCAAGGTTAGATTTCTTTGTTTTTTAGGATCGAATTTGAAGTTAGACATTTTGCTTAGACTGAACAGTATGGAGTGTTGGAGTGTTTGCAGATCAAACAATCATCAATAAGCTATTGGCTATGGGGTGGGAAATAGGAACTGCTCTATGGAAATTAATTCGAGGCAGTGTTTCTGGTGATTCTTTCACCAGCTTATGTAAGAGAAAGTGTGCCAGGTGAGCAGAAACCATTTCTTCTAAACAATTATATAGACTGAATGGATTCAAAAGAGAAAATATAATAAATCTATCTCAAATAAATTGGTTCATCAGGTTCATAAGCATATCATTGGAGATGTTTCTAAGAGTCTGTAACAGTCTTCCTTCTTTTAGAATGCTGGCTTTATTAAGGAATTAATATGAAAACATCAGGCAGATATCACTGCCAACAACAATAAAGCTGGCACGGTTTTCAGTTAAATAGCCATGATTTGCCTCATTAAACAAACTTCACTGTACTGTCAGATTTTCTAAATATGTCCTTGAGCACATCTCATAATTTTTGAGAGAGATTACAAAATAATTTGTTTCATAGAAAGCATAATTTCCATGCATATTAAGAATGATGATGCATTTTCAATAACTTTGGCTGTATTATTAAGAGATTCCTACAGTGGGATTCTCCCCATTCCCACTCAGTTTCATATGCTACAAGAATGATGATTTGAAGTCAACTTAGGAACATTCACTTCAAATGAGCAGTTATCCTTCTTTAAAATTTAAATTCAATTAATGAACATAGAGTGTATTATTAGTTTCAGAAGTAGGGGTCAGTAATTTATCAGTCTTATATCATACCCAGTGGTCATTAAATGGCCTACTTATGCCCATCACCCATTTACCCCATCCCCCATCCCCCTCTACTCCAGTAACTCTTACTTTGTTTCCTGTGATTAAGAGTCTCTTATGGTTGGTCTCCCTCTCTGATTTTTGTCTTGTTTTATTTTTTCCTCTCTTCCCCTATGATCCTCTGTTTTGTTTCTTAAATTCCACATATCTTTGAGATCATATGATAATTGTCTTTCTCCGATTGAATTTATTTCACTTAGCGTAATAACTTCTAGTTCCATTGATGTCGTTGCAAATGGCCAGATTTCTTTCTTTCCACAGTTTGTTTTGCAGGGAGCCCAATATGGGCTGGATCCCAGGACTCTGGGATCATGACCTGAAACAAAGGCAGACACTTAACTTTACTGAGCCAAACATGCACCCCCTATGAGTAGTATCTTAACTGCAGAAATATATTAGCAAACTTTGGAAGTTTTTTCAGAACAGCTATTGAGCTTTTTATAAAAGCATTTCTTGCTCAATGTACCATATTTCATGAAATATGGTCATAAAGTGTTAATTGTTAAAAAACTTGTCCTTTAAATGTTGAAAAATAAAAAGTCACCAGAGTTCTAGAAAGCTGAGATAGAAAAAATTCCAGGTATTTTATTAAGGGTAATATTCAGTTAAGATTTACTGAGTAAATTTGCATGTCTGGGGATGCATGTCTACCTAAAAATTTGAATACATATTTTTCATTAAATATTTTATTTTCTGATGCATTTCACCCACAATCTTAAAATTATGTGAACTTATAGGAAGGAGGAGCAGAAAGCACAAAGATGTGCTCAGGTTGGGAAATGTTCCAGCGGCCACCAGATGTGCTGCTAATCTACCTCTCCCCCATCACAGCACACTGGGCACTTGGAGAACAGTTGCGTTGCTGACCTTCTCCTCTTAAACCCACACGAGGTTAAGGAAAAATGAAACAGGGCAAAACAGCTCAAGTTTTGGAAGTCACAAAGTTTCTAGGCAAAATTGAATAAAACCAGTTTTAATTGTCATCTAAGTGATTTCAAAACTCTTCTGCCTCAACTAGTATTATTGTTTGTTCATCCAACAAATGGGATTATCATCTATTTTGTAGTCAGTAATACCAAATTCACTACCAGAGCCTGGGAGCCATGACTGTGAGAATAAGTAATCTGAGCAAAGATTCAGGGCCAGGATAAGTAAATAGATGTGGACATTTTTATTTATCAAGCATCTATCTTTCACCAAAAAAAAAGTCTCTAAGTTTTGCAAATATACAAATAAATGAGTCATTCTTTTTTTTTTAAGATTTTATTTATTTATTTGACAGAGAGAAATATAGCCAGAGAGGGAACACAAACAGGGGGAGTGAGAAAGGGAGAAGCAGGCCTCCTGCAGAGCAGGGAGCCGGATGTGGGGCTCGATCCAGGGTCTCTGGGATCATGACCTGAGCTGAAGGCAGTTGCCCAACCAATTGAGTCACTCAGGCACCCCAAAATGAGTCGTTCTTGTAGCATTCTGAAGTAAAACAAACATGCAAACAAAGAAACAAAACAGAAACCACTCTGAAATGTAGAAAGCATTCTCATACCATTTTCAGAACAAGATGGAGAATATTTTGCTAGTTTAAGCTTCAGAATGAATGATGCTTAGAAAATTATTCCTCCAGGGGCGCCTGGGTGGCTCAGTTGGTTAAGCAACTGCCTTCAGCTCAGGTCATGATCCTGGAGACCTGGGATCAAGCCCCACATCGGGCTTCCTGCTTGGTGGGAAGCCTGCTTCTCCCTCTCTCAGTCCCTCTGCTTGTGTTCCCTCTCTAGCTGTGTTTCACTCTGTCAAATAAATAAAACTTAAAAAAAATATATTCCTCCAATTGAATGGGCCATTTTTAATTCAATGTTCTTTTTTTTCTCATTTTGACAAATGTAATTGCTATAAAACAAGCTCTTTTAAAAACAACCTGACATTATAAGTGTAATTAGATACTTGTCTCTTTTCCTGAAAATGTTAACTTAGTTTAACTTATTTACAAAGCAGTTTGTATGTTTAATTTTGCTCATTTAAATATAATTTAAAAAGTGGGAGGAAGCAAGAACATTGAAATCATAAAGCTCAGAAGGAAATGAGTGACGATTTCAATTCTAACAAAAAATCCCCAATTATATCAATAGTCACATACTGTTCTTTTGGCCTATAAATATTTATTATATTTTGGCTTTTCTATTATTATATACACAGGCTTTCAAACCTATTTTCAAACCTATATGTTGGGGATATCTAAGCACTATAATTTCTCATTGTTTATCCATGAATTTTCTTTAGCAACAGATTTTATTTCTAGATGCCCCTATACACTGTCATGATAAACTCTGAGCTGACTTGCTAACAATACGGAAGGGAACTGGTGGGTAAAAATCTTAACATTGTTATGGAAATGCCTGTCCTTGGTCTTTCAAAGTTCATATTTTTCAATGAGTCTACCACCAAGAGTGACATGAACGTGGTTTTCAGGTCACCGGACTTTGTATTCATGAGGAAGATGGATTGATATTGTTTGGGCAGTTCTTCCTTATTTTCATTCAGTCAGGGAGAACAGGTGTTAATATAGGTCTCTCAGAAAAGTGAAGTAGCCCAATGCCAATTTTTGGCATTATGGGTAAAGACGGGAAGTTGGGCTCTAATCACAGCTCTATTATCAATCAGCTTGTGACAATGAGCAAAAAACGGTCGCCATGTGCTTTATTTAGTTTCTCCTTGGTAAAATGAGCAGGAAGGACAATATCTCTAAGTCACTTCCAGTTTGGAAATATTTTAAGACTTTAACTGGAAAGGATTGAATATCAGAGACTTCTTTTTCCAACTCTTCCAAAATTTATCCTATTCAAAACTTTGTGTTGAATTAGTAGGCTAAATAAAACCATAAAGGATTTATTTGAAAGAGGGATATGATAACCTTCTCTTTTGCTTTCATGCTGTTAGTGACAATAATGGAAGGAATAAATATCATTTTAAGATTTTTGACCTCCAACTGGTGGAAATCATTTCCTTGAGTCCTATCTTATTGTCACCAATTAGTGTCTGAGGTAAAAACTAGTCTCCGTGTAACATCCAGAGGTGTATAAGATAGAAGATATAAATGGATTGAGTCTCAATAGATAAATATGTATACAGTGTACTATGTTTCCAATATAAATTCAAAATGATTTCATTAGAAGACATGAAAAAAAATTAAGTCATTTTATTAGTCATTTTATAATAAACCCCTAAATTTAAGATGAACCCTTTACATGATCAGTAATCCAACTAAACAAAATTCTTTATAATTTCCAATTAGCATTCTACAAAAGCCTGAATTCTATCTGTGAGTATTAATATGTCTGAATGTTAAAGCTGAAGTAAGGGACAGAGAAGATGTAAGACAATTTTACTTGGAGACCAGAGTAGAGGTTAGAAAGTCAGAGGTTGCTGTGAAGGCTGAGACAAGGGAGGGGAATAAATGCAGCCATCGTAAGAGTGCAAAATGGGAAGAAGGGACAACAGCAGAAGAGACAAGAGGGTGAGAGGTAATACATCTTAGTAAATTACAGAAATTGCTAAGGCAAAGGAAATTATCTGTGAGCTATGAGCTGTTCATAAGAATCTATTATTACTCTTATTTCCTTTTACTCTGAAGTGAATTTTTCTGTAGCATCAATTTATTATGTATATTATCTTCTCAGTTTTAACCTAATCATCTAATAATTCTAATTACAATGGTGCTTTGTGCCTCCCCCACCTCTCTAATATTCAGAAAATGACAGCGCTATAGTTTTAACCAAATGCTGTTCGGTTGTTTCATTAAAGAATCTAAGTACAGATAAAGACCATATATTATGTTTGCCTGTTTCACAGTTTATAACATGAAAACGTGTGAAACATAACAGGTGCATCAATGAATGTTTGAGTGATTCGATGAATAATAAAAAGCATCCGCACAACTATCAGTAAATCTAGCAAAATTAACAGAATCTTCAGATCTACAGCATACATTATTCTATGACTTTGCATAAACATCTTCTTAAGAAATGATGACATTAATACCTGCTTTTGTCACCTGTCTATGATTCAGCAGTGTAACTGAGGGGCTGGAAAACTCAGCCCTCTGACTCAATCTATGCTACCGTTGGTTTGGGGAATGAAATTTTAGCCATACTATTTGTTTACTTGTTGTCTGTGGGTCCTTTCGCTCTAATACAGCAGAGTTCAGTAGATGAGAATTTGATGGCTTGCAATGCATAAAGGATTGATTTTAGGTCCTTTACAGGAAAAGTTTGCTGACCTCTGAGAGCCCCTCAGGGATGGGAGTGGCCTGTCTGTCCTCCTGACAGTCACTCTAACTGGTCATGTGTTTAAAGTTGATTCAGGCCAGGAGAAATGCCAAGGGGTTGTCAATGTCATGTGAGTCCATATCAACAACTACCGTTTATCGTAAGTTTAGCGTGGACCAGCATCTGGACAGTCTCCACAAATAGTCACATTTACTCCTTATGATAAAGAGATAAGTGCTATTACTATTGTCATTTTATAGATGAGACAACTGGAGAGATTTGCAGCTCACCTCTGTTTACCTATGGGTGTGGAAGCCTTTGTTTCTCCAACTGAAGAGTAGTGTAATATGTCTCCCCTTTAAAATTCTTGTGCAAATTAAATAAAGTAATATAAATGTAGTGTTTAGGATAGCATCAGGCACAGAATAAGCACTTAGCACTGTGGTCTATTATCAATCATACTGAAAATAAAATAGAATATGAAATTTAATAGCAATTTTTGGACATTTCTGGAGAAATGAAAACCAACTGTGATCACAAATCAATGTTTCCAATGAGATAATGAAAATAATAATATCACAAAAATAATAACAATAGTTATTTCACTTTAACACCGAACAGTGATTTTGTGTCAGTTAATTCCAGATTAGCAGTTTCCTTATCACTTTTTTTAAATGATTTATTTATTTGAAAGAGAGAGAAAATGTCCATAAGCAGAGGGAGGGGCAGAGGGAAAGAAATAGAGAATCCTAAGCAAGCTCCACACTGGGAATGGGCTGGATCTCGTCACCCTGAGATCATGACCAGAGCTGAAATCAAGAATCAGTCACTTGGGGCACCTGGGTGGCTCAGTGGTTAAGCCTCTGCTTCCAGCTCAGGTCATGAACCTGGAGACCCAGGATCGACCCAGGATCGAGCCCTGCATCCGGCTCCCTGCTTGGTGGGAAGCATGCTTCTCCCTCTCTCATTCCCCCTGCTTGTGTTCCCTCTCTCGCTGTGTTTCTCTCTGTCAAATAAATAAAATCTTAAAAAAGAATCAGTTGCCTAACCAACTGAGCCACCCAGGTGCCCCATTTCCTTATCTTTTTAAATAAATATATGCTATGAAATTAAATTATGAAAAAACAAAATTTCAACTTAGTTTGGACTTACTGAACTCACTTTGAAAAAACAAACAAATCACAAAGCTGCATAAGGTTAATAACTTCCATTTTCTCTAAGGAAATATTGGGACTTTCTGCTCTGGTCAAAACATATTAAGGAAGTAAAAATTATTTGCTTCAATCTACATGACATTTTCATAGTATGATTTATCTCTGGAATACAGAATTGTGCCATCCAACTCTCCAGATGAGAAATACATTCTGTAAGCAGAAATATTGGCATAAAAGATCAAATTGATAGACCGTGTTTATTCAGTATTGAAAACGCCTGGGTCATAGTGTCCTCCAGTCTTGGGAGCTTAGCACTAATGAGAAATGCAGTGGGACTGGAGGAAATGAGGGTGCTCATGAGGGCACAGGGCAAGCTTTGACAGCTGCTATTACTAGGTGACAGCAGGAGGAATTCTAAAAGGTGCTTACAATTTCGTCAATTTTGTTTCATTTTCTTTCATACTGTCTTCGTTTAGGGTAAGCAGATGATGTCTGGGAGGGCATGAAGAACAAACAACTATAAATACATATCCTGTGTTCATTTTATGAAATGCTTTACAGTTTCCCAAAGCAGCAATTGTTCATTCTTGGAGGAAGTACTGTGACTATACTAAATTATTAATAAAAATTATTTTTAGATGGCTTAAGTTTCCAATTTTCTATCTAGTGAAGACCAGACTGGGAAGGAAATATTGAGTGTGTTAAATCACATCATTTGAAAACAGTGCCAGTTTATTACTGCATAGTGTGAAAAAAATGAAAAAAACAACGCTGAAATATAGTCACTCAGGCAAAATTAAAGAAAAAGTGTATTTTATATGTATATATGGAAACAATATTTCCTTAAGGAACTCCTACAATGGAATAAGTGCAAAAACAGTAAGATAGATCATTGAAAAGAAAAAGATTTGATACAGGAAGCACACTAAATACAGAACTATTCAGCCGATAGATGGATTTTCTTGATACACTGGCATATAAAACCGTATACATCGGTGTATGTGAACAATATTCCTGATTTACACTTTTTTGACAATGACTAGGGGGAAAAATCGCACTTCCATGCATTTCCTAAATGCTTCCAATATCCTTTCCATTCCATCTTTTTCACATACCAGACAATACAAGCCCTATTCCATTGTCTTAAATGAGAGAAATAAATAAAAAATGAGAGATGAATGCAAACTCCAAACTCAGCAACTATTATGAAAACTCCTTTGGCAAACAGACTTTCTGCCTCCTATGAAGCATTTACAGGAATTATCCACTAACTTAATACTAATTTTTTTCAGAACAGAGCAACATCACACAGCATCACATGTAGACTACAATTTTTTTCTAAACTGCACTCAATAAGTTCTTTAAAATAAAGAATGAAATATTATTTTAGTAGATTGTTGTCACCAGGGAGCCAGCCTCTGTGGAGACGTGGGTCCCGAGCCACGGGATGTCTGGCAGGCGAAATAATAATGACTCGGACTCGGGAATCTAATGCAAGCTGACAGACCCGAGGTCAGTCAGGAGAGACCTATGAAGCAGGCTCAGGCTCATGCTCTGGCTTTTTAGCATTGGCTCTCTAGCTCTAGCTCTCTAGCTCTGGCTTTGGCCCTCTTGCTCTACTTCTCTCTCTTCTGTCTCTCTTACTCTCTGTCTGCTTCTCTTTCTGCTGCTTTCTTTGCTTCTGTCTCTCTTTGCAGGCTCTCTCGCTGCTTCTTGCTGCTCTCCTCGAAGGCTCTCTTGCTGCCTCTGCCTTTATCTCTCAGCCTCTCAGTTTCTCTTGACTGACAGGGGCCCCAGTCTTTTATTATTTAAAAGTAAGGAAGTTGGGTGGTGCAGTTAAATCTTTAACTGCTTTTGTACCTGCCCTAGAGACAGGATTAGTATTGTTACTGCAGGGTACAGAGTGATTGCTTAAACTCACAGAAGTTGAGACCATTGAGGCACAGGGATCAAGAAATACAGATAAGAGATACAGAGATATAATTACCAGGAGGAGGATTAAATGGAACTATAGGTCTTGAATAAGCACACAAAGGACATATTGCCCTGACCCACAGGGCATGTGGCTTTTCGGATTCTAGGTAGGGAAAGCTCGGAGAGGCTTTCATTCACATTCACAGGTACCTCCACAGAAGTTTTCCGGTGGTTTGGTCATGGTGGGAGGCACAGATCACGCACCGTTCCGACAGTAGATCATGGGTGCAAACATCATTTGTTAAAGCGAGCATATAAGGCAATGGGTGCAAACATCATTTGTTAAAGCGAGCATATAAGGCAACTAAAAGTAATGGCTGCCAATGGATTACAGTCTTTCCAGAGGGAGGTGAGTGAGAGGAGAAGGGGAGACATGTGAACAAGAATGAATTGCTGCAGGCAGGAATGAGAGTCAAGGTTTGAAGCTTGGGAGGCTGCACACAGGGAGGCAAGATTTGGTTTCTATCTATCTAGAGGCTCCAGAAGTGAGTGGCTATGATTCTTCATCTGAAGCCAGACACAAAGCAACAGAAAAGCAAAAGAAAGTCAAAATAAGTATTGCCTTGAATTTATTTTGTTTGCAATTATGCAACTTTTCAAAACATACAACTACTTGAACTCTGTATTGTACAATCCTTTTTTGCCCAAACTTTGATTTCAAACAGAAAAACAGGATAATAAAATGAAAATCTTTGCATCTGTTACTTCTATTTGATAGCTGTTAATATTTTACCATATTTGCCTCATCCTTTTTTGTTTGGTTGATTTTATATAGAATCACTTTCTAGAGTTTTTCCTTCTCTGTGTATGTAAACAATGATTGCTCACTTATGACACGTTCGTTGCCTAATTGTCTTTAGGTTTTATGATTCAAAAACCATGCTGTAAGAATTACCGTAAAAGCTTTGGCATTTTTATAGCAAAGAGATGTTGAATGTTAGCATAACATAACTTTTTTCAATATCCATCTGAAGTAGTATTTGGCTGTTTTTAATGCTTTATGACCTGGAAATTTTTATTTTCCTTTTCTGAAAATTTTTATTCATAGAAAAAAAATTAAGCATGTTTTTCTTTTAAGATTTTGTTTATTTATTTGAGAGATAGAGTGAGCAAGAGAGAGAGCACACGAGCAGGGGCAGAGGGAGAATGAGAAGCAGGCTCCCTTGCTTAGCCAGGAGCCCTATGTGGGGCTTGATTTCAGGATTCTGGGACTTGGGACCTGAACCGAAGGCGGGTGCTTAATCCACTGAGCCACCCAGACACCCTAAGTATGCTTTTCATAATCACATCTTTCATGCATCTCAATACACTATCACGTGCTACTTTGTTTCAATGCACACACTTAGGCCAGTTAGACATGATTTTGTCACAGATTTTTCCTCTTTCCTAGAACCATCTTATTCCACAAAACCCCTTAAAGAGGGGTGTGTGTTGTTTCCACTGTTCTTCTATTAAAAATAGGCTGTAGTTATTAATCGTGTTCATATATAATTTCATGCTCATGCAGGTATATATATGGGATAGATTTTGAAAATCAACACTAGGTCTAAAATTCAATGTGCCTAAATTGGTAAGATATTGACCCAATTTCCTTCCCTAAAGTTGTACCATTTGACTGTTTCCTCAAACCTTGCCAACAGAAAGAGAAATGTTATCTAAAATTAATGTTAGCTTTATTTTACATTTTTATTTGCCTTTATCTTTTCAAGGGGTAAAACAAACATTTTTTCCATGTGTTAAAAGGACATTTTAGCTTCATTTTCTGTACATTTTCTTCTCATTTATTTTACCTGATATTTCTCTGGACCAATTTTCTTTTGTATTTATAAGAGTTTTCTATATGTTGGGAAAATAGTAGCTCCTTTTCTGTAATTTGTTGCTTGTCCTTTGATTTTATTTATATTTTCTATGATGATTTTAGAATCCACCAATGATTTTTACTCTTGTGCATTAAAAAATTAAGCTTTTCAAGTTTAAGTCATTTATCTTTTGATGTATTTGAATTCATTATCTTTTGCCCCAATTTTTATTTCTAACATAAGCACTTTTCTAGGCTTGTGAGGCTCACTTATTTTCTTCATAAGTTTTCCTCTTTCATAGATGACATTTTCAATGAATGATGTGGGACGACAATGGTGATTGTGCAAAACATTTTTAAATGATGTAATTCAATTCAAAGTAAAGAAAATTTTCCATTTGGATGATAAATTTCTAGTAAAACTGGTATTAAGTCATTATAGCAAATATTAATTTCATGCAAAGTTAGATAGTAAGGAATATTTTTGCTGTCTTAATATTGACTAAATTTTTGTCATGTTAAATTATTTACATTTTCAACATTTTGTTTGATTTTAAAATTGTCTAGCATTTACTTGTCACATGACAAATTGTTGCATAATTTAGCAGCTTAAAACAACCACTTTATTTGGGTGCCTGGGTGGCTCAGTCGTTAAGCATCTGCCTTTGGCTCAGGTCATGATTCCAGAGTCCAGATATGGGATTGAGCCCCATATCGAGCCTCACATCAGGCTCCCTACTTGGTGGGAAACCTGCTTCTCCCTTTCTCACTCCCCACCTGCTCATGTTTCCTCTCTAGCTGTGTTTCTTTCTGTCAAATAAATAAATAAAATCTTTTAAAAAAATGTTTCTTTAAAAAAAATACAAAAAATCTACCTTATTTTGTTCATGATTTTATATTTTTGCTACTTGAAAAATCCTGAACTAGATAGTTCTGTTTGGAGTGTCTCCTATAGCTATAGTTACATGTCTTCTTGGACAACAAGATGATTGTCGGTTCAACTTAGCTCAATGTTCAAGGAGGGCCATTTGAATGCTGGCTGTCGATGCTGTCTGTCTGCTGACCCCATTACCTACACATGGTCTTTCCAATAAGGCAGTGTTGCTGTAGTTAAATTGTTTGCATCTCAGAGGTCATGTAGCATCATTTCTTCCATACTCCATTGGTGGAAATAGTCCACCCAGGTTCGAGAAGACAGGACATAAACTGTGGTTCTCAATGGGTGGAGTGGCAAATTCTCGTTACTGATTAGCCTGTGCAAAGAGAGTTACTGTTCCAATCATCTTTGGAAAGGAAAATCTGACACATGAAGTTCCTACTGGTATATATTTAGTAATATTATCATAAACCAATTTACATTTTTTTAAACATTAAAAGACAAAGACAAATACATTGTTTTCTACACAACCCAATCTGCACATCCCTTGGGTTTGAGGAGCATGAGTATACTGCTTTGCTGTACCTCTTCATTGCGGCAATGATTATTTGGTTCACTTTATTTCCCCCCACACACTTGATGACTTAGGCTACTATTGTATCTTTCTATCTTTTCCTGAAGCTTGGCTTTAAAGATAGATAAATACATGTAACTGTCAATATAAATGCAGATGATTAGTTTTCCTATAAAATAATGGCTTATTTATCAATATTGCAAAGGACAGAAAGGATTTACACTTAATTCAGTTAAGTGATTTCTATTACAGGAGTTTTGGGTTGAGAACAGACAGGGGAAATATATGATCCAAACTCATCCATACATCTGTAATGTATGTTGCTTTTACGTTAAAAGAAAACAAAAGTAAATATGACAAAATCTCAGCCATTATAAATTCTGCATTATGAGAAAATGGTGCTACTTTGGTAAATTTTAGTTACTCTCTGTGTTTGTATCTGTTTTCAAAAATTCTCAAAATAATGGATGTTTGCAATAATCAAAACTAAAAATAATAATTTTTCTTTAACATGTGCAATTATACTTTTTTAAAAGATTTATTTGTTTGTTTTAGGGAAAGGGGGACAGAAAAACTTAAGCAGACTCTGCACTGAGTACAGAGCCTGCCATGGGACTTGATCCCATGACCCTGAGATCATGACCTGAGCCAAAACCAAGAGTCAGACACTTAATCAACTGAGCTATCCAGATGCCCCTGTACAATTTTACTTTTTAAATATAAGGTATAATTTAAAACAAACTACTTTATTTTCATTTTATTTGCCTTTTAAGCAAATATATTACATATTTTATTATATATAAATCACTTTCCTACATTAGAAATATGATTATCAAAAATTTAAACAAACTAATAAGTATTCTATTTTCATCATAACTTTATAATAGTAAAATGTACTTTGCAGACTAGTTCTACCAAAATAACTGCAGATAGAACAATATTATTTTTCTTTTATCATTTCAACCTTAGCAGTCATGGCCCCTTGTGTTTGCATACAGTCCTTCCCTCTAATCTGTAAGACTTCCAGAATCAGAAGAGAACCAGACTAATGACAATGATGAGACTCGTTGTGTCTGGAAAGCCCTGATAATGCTCCACGGGCATTAATGACATCTGTGTAACAGAACACTACGAGACTTTAAATGGATCTTGGAACCAGAAAACTGTAGCAAGCAATTTCCTGGTTTTCTGCAGTGTGGAATGGTGCTTCTTCGCTGTTTACCTTCTATTAGCTTGTGAAATCAATATGCATGGAAAAGCAGATCATTTTTAATAGGGTCACTTTATTAGCTTAGGAGCTAAAATGTTATCCTAACTGAATACTGATTTGTTCTCAAATATATAAATATAAATAGCTTCCTCTAGAGGGGTCATTTTGATCGATACCGAGTCTGCCATAGGCTCTTTTTGTAGAGGTAATGGAATAATGGTAAAAGGTGTTATGAGCCAAGAATTTTAACTGAGTTAATGGTAGCTAGTTCTCCAGAACCTAGAGGAAAATAGAAAAGGACCTATAAAAGGCAGAGCAAAGTAAAGTTTAATTCTACAAACTGTCATAATTTAGCAGATATTTTGTAGCATTACTTAGGATACTCCTTCAAATATATTTTAGCTTCTAAACATAAATGTTCAACTACTTTATTTTATAATTTTTGTATACTTTTCCAAATGAGTTATTTTGTTAATATAATCTTCTCATTTATAACTCACTGCATATTTTAGACCAAGTATTGAGAGTGATTCTTTTTTTCCTTTAATATTTTATTTATTTATTTGGGGGAGGGGAGAAAGAGAGCAGGATCAGGGAAATGGAGAAGCAGAAATCCCCGCTGAGCGGGGAGCCTGATTCAGGGCTTGATCCTGAGTCCCCAAGATCATGACCTGAGCCAAAGGCAGATGCTTAACTGACTGAGCCACCCAGGTGCCCAGAGAGTGGTTCTTTAAGTTAGAGAAAAGGGCTGGTTTTTGACCTTGTACTGCTCAGGTCCTCCATCATCTAGTAGTAATGGTGGACGTGTATAGAACATTTATCATGTTCTTTAGGAAAGCCATGTTTATCTTTCAGGTCTCAGCTTACATATCCTTGAGACACTTGACCTCACTCTGTCCAATCTAAATTATGCTCCCTCATTATACCTTAAATTTCCTTTGATAGCAATCATCGTTGTAATCTATAATTATGCATCTATTTGTGTATTTGCATACTTAAAGTACATTTTCCTCAGCTAGAGTATAACCAAGCACTAGAAAAAAAGGACTTTTAGGTACCCGTTTTATTACCAGGGTCCAGCACACACCAGGTCCTCAATAATAGATGAAGAAACTTGAGAAAGGCATATTTTATGGTCTTTTCATGTATAACGTGTTTATTCATCATTGCACTAGTTAGAATATATGAATCTTTTTGTCAGAAATACTCGCTATTGTTCCTCTACCCATTCTATATCCTGTCCAAATGCAAACCATGTTCAAATGCTTCATAAAATTGAATAAGATTTCTCAAACACATTTCTTTCTACCAATTTCTATGCCACTTGCCATCCATACCATACCATTAAATAATTAGCCATATGCTTTTCTCTACTTCCTTGCCAAAACTTTGAACATGTGGTTGATATCTTATGAATTCTGCTTTTGTATATCTCTCAATACCTACAGAACTATATGGCTAAATGGTGCTTTATAAGGATTATTATTTTAATATTTAAAAACTACTTTATCTGTTATGACATTTAAGATCTGAATGAAGTGCAGAAATTAGCAGGCCCAATGGTTGTATTAGTTAAGGTTGCTAAAAGAAAATTTACATATTCAACAGAGGAATTGAGGAAAGTGATGGAGGGGCAAATTACAAATGAAATGAAGTGGTGATGAAATGTACCCTGTAAGCAGCCTGAGGGACAAGGAGAGGGAACAATTAGCAACATGTGGATTGAGAGCCCCAGCTCTTGCTTTAGCAAGGAGGGAGGAGGATCTGACAGAGTTGTGGTCTCCAGGAAAGGAATGGAGCCACTGATAACCCTTAATCCAACAAGTCAGAGACCCAGGAAACAAATGCCACCCCTACTCTCCAGCTAGTGATTCCCAATGACAGAACCTAAACTAAAGCCAGAGAGTAAATTCCCTTTGTTGTCATAATGGTCAAACGCCTAGAAATAGAGCAAAGTGGAGATCATCTGACGGCACAAGGAGGATATCCAGGACACTGACATTTTAGTTTTGTATAGTCTGGTAACAGAAAAACCCTGATATACATTGCATCAAGCAAGACAGAATTTTGTTTTTCTCCTTTTTAACTCTAAAGGTAAATGGGCCAGCCAGTCCATCTGCCCTTCTAATCACAATGTTTCCACCTCTATGTCCAAAGTGGCTGCTCCAGATCCTGCCACCAGTCATCATCCCAGGCAACGGGAATGAGGAAAGAGCAAGTACACATTACTTTGAAGAGCTTGGTGTGTAAGGAAGATCCAGCTAAGTCTTGGGGATTTTATTACTAAAGGAAAAAGGAAAGAACTAGTGCTGGTAGGAAACTATCAAAGGTGCTCCAGGCCAAAGAAATGGCATGTGTGAAGATATTCACACAGAAAACAGGCTTGTTTGGGCACATTTATGCCTGAAGAGAACAATGGCTAACAGCATTTGTAAATAAGCATACACAACATCCTATACTGAGGTTTACACATTCTTTCATTCATTGTGCACAATAATTCTTCCAAAGTGCCTTACTTTGAACAATCAACGTTGCTACATGGCTAATAAAATGTGTGTACCAAGTGCATATATTGGGTTTATTGCTTCAATCAAATAAACCTCAGAGCAATTTTAATTGGATGTATTTCTAATGACATACATAATTGTCTTCGTGTTACACTCTAATAATGCCGATGTAAGTGAAATGACACTTCCAAATAATACTAATTACACTCATTTAGGTGGAAAACCAGATTACATATTTAATTCTCTGATATCTCTAATAAACACTTCGATTATTTGACTCTCCTCAACATCCTTGTGAGGCAAAGCTGATGCTGACATCAATGGTGGGATTTTATGATGTTTGGGGATAGATTTATTTAACACATGATTCTGAGTTTCTCTGTGCTCATTTCATATTAGTGGTTGCCTCCTACACCTGTCATATCTCTAACAGATCATTACATTGTCCTGCTCTCTTATCAGGGTAAAGAGTAAAGTTGGATGGATAAAGGACACAGATATAGGAAGAGGCACTGGATGGGTATGATTCAATCCTTGTAGCCTTTCCTCTGGCATTCCATCACTCCTTCATGTCTAAGCCCTGCTAGTTCAGTCAGCCATCCTTAGATCCTCAGGCACAGGATAATCACAGGGCCCTTTCTCAAAACTGTCTGCACTAATTGTATGGCTTGAAATGTCAAATGATATATTAATTCATTCCTTAATTAGAGATAAAATCCACAGTATGCAAATCTCTAAAAAAGATAATAAATTATAAAGTCAGAACCTGACTTACTATGTAATTGACAAAATCAGATGCCTCCTGCAAAGGGGAGCGATTAGGAAGCAGTAAATCGCTGGTGCCTGAAGGGTAGGAGATTTGGCCTTCAAGAAATAAAAAGGAGCTAAGAGACTTAAATAAAAGTCACTTATTTTATAATGGGTTCTTTAATTATCTCTGTCCTTATGTAGACATAGGTGCCTTGTTACATACACACAAAGTCATTTTTAAGTATTTTTCATTCCTATAAAATTTTAACTACTGTGTTTGGGGTATTCCTTATGTATTTCAAATCTTTAAATTCTGAAGGTATTAGCAACCTGTAAATGCTAGGCACTCAGCATTTATGTGTTTTTACCATATATCCCTTGTATGTGATCATTGATTTTGGTCACGACTGTAATTGCTATATTTCAGTTTTCTAGGTCATCACAACTGATCATTTTATTTTAGTATTTCATATTTAAGTGAACATATTAGGAAAATATGGTTCACTGCTGAGTATACTGTGTTTGCCATTCTGAACAACTTTCTTATCATCTCTGGAATTAATAGTTATCTCATTTTTCCCCTTGTCATTGCCTGTGTTCCTTTCAATATTCTATTCCCCCAAAAGCAGACAGAGTTATAACAGTCTTATATGTTTGAGTAAAGTAGGTTCTCCTTCACTTCCATTTTTTAAAAGATTTTATTTATTTATTTGACAGAGAGAGAGAGAGAGATCACAAGTAGGCAGAGAGGCAGGCAGAGAGAGAGGAGGAAGGAGGCTCCCTGCTG
This sequence comes from Spilogale gracilis, assembly GCA_004023965.1. Lineage (NCBI taxonomy): Eukaryota > Metazoa > Chordata > Mammalia > Carnivora > Mephitidae > Spilogale > Spilogale gracilis. The sequence continues at coordinate 19,579 of PITA01013874.1, forward strand.
AGCAGAGAGCCCTGATACTGGCCTCAATCCCAGGACCCTGAGATCATGACCTGAGCCTAAGGCAGAGGCTTTAACCCACTGAGCTACCCAGGCACCCCACTTCCATTTTTTAAGTGACTCTCATCCTCATGTTTCACTCTAGGCTTTTTGCATCATTGTTGTACTGGTGTTTCCTTTCTCTGTCATCTACGAATGCCCTTCATAGGTGGTATCCTTCATCTACTGAATATCAAGTCTTTTTTTTTTCTTAGATAACAATATTTTAGATAAAAACATCTTCCTTTTTCAGGATGAGAAAGTCAACATGTGAAGTAATTATTTGTTACATTTATATTTAACCCTTCTTTCAACATATGATAATATACCTCATTTTTTAAATGGGCTACGGACGATACAGTGTTAAGAAAAATTCCCTTATATGTCCAATTGGTCTGCAAGTTTCCAAGAAACATGTTAATTTGTTTTATTATTGTGATAGACTTTAACACCTGTATATTATTAAACCTAGAAGTCCCAAATAACTTATATATATTGTATGTAGTTAAGTTGTGCTAAAAATGTAAGTTGATTGATCATGATAGAAAGTACTTTGGAATCTCACTTATATGACTCGGATCTTTATCTTTGAAGAAAGGGAGCATTATAATGTAATACACTGAGCAAAAACTATGTATCTATAGTGTACCTATATATCTACATAGATATATAGAGTACTCCAATAGTTAATACTTAATATATAACTCATAAAATGGGAATCTCTTTATGACTTTAACAAGTTATATATACATTTTTAGCCAACTTGCACTGAATTGTACTTAGTTTTTAAAGAATATTTATCATAGAAGTTAGGGATTGTTTGAAAAATAAAAGTTACCAAACTGAAGTAAAATTTTAAACTTGCCAGAATTGACATCTCCTAATTCTGTCAAGATCTTTAGATTTCCAAATTCATAAGGAAATTAAATATATGTTATTGTTTCTTATGAATACAAATGGAAAGTGTCATTTGTTAATGAATCAATATTCATGAATATGGTAGATATATCATCTATTCAAAATTCCATTTGAGATACTCGTCCTTTGGCAGCTTTTTCTCTTCCTGGTATAAGTCAGTAACTTCTCCTTCATTCTATCTTGTTTTTAGAATACCCCATACAATTTGTTTATATATCGAAGCATATCCTATTTATCCATGTAGGAAAGAAGAAATACTAGCTACTCCTGCATGATGCAGTGGTGTCGAGCAGAAACCTAGACCAAAGGAGTTACTTAGGATAATTTAGTTGAGAACTATGTCCTCGAGGTTCTGTGCTTCAAGAACACAAGCAACAGAGTCATCAGCTCATTGTAATTTCTCTTAATCTGTAAGATTTGTCTAATGGTTCCTGCTTAGAAATGTTACCAGTATGTTTCCATGCTTTCCTAAACACCATCTGCTCCTCTAACAACCAGATTTCTTTTAAATGTTTTGTCACAGTTGTGAACTCATAAAATACAGTTACCTTAAATGTAAATTTTTGAACTCAGAGGGCTATAAAAGACCACCTCTAATGAGACTAGAGTTTCCTGGAGACTAATATATTTTATGACTATATTGGAGGTTCACAAACAGAAACGAATTATGTACTTGGTGAGTATAAGAGCATATTGGAAACTTTGCTTGGATATCTCTGACTGTTCTGATATTTTCCAGAGCTTTCATTCCTCTGATATGTTGAATCTTTGCTTTTGTTACAGCCTGTGTGAGTATACAGGAATAACTGTTGCAAATAGTGTAGTTGTCAGGATTATTGAAACAACTTTAGATTTAATTTAAATATGGCTAAAGCTATGTTTGAGGAGAAGAAAGGGAAGAAAGGGGAGAATAAATCATGTCTAACACTAGATTGGTCCTTGAGCCATCCCTGATTTAAGGTTGCCCAAGTGTTATGATCAATTAAGGAAAAGGGAATATAGAAGTGATAAATCCTATGTTGGGAGAAATAGTAAAATGGATAAAGAACAAGATGTAAGCCAAGGACAAAACTGTCAAAAAATTTGGTTCCTTGGCTGCTTTGGGCTGTGTTAGTGAAAGTCAATATAGAACCAGTTACCCCTGGTGCTTGAATCTGCCTAGTGGAGGATAGATTATAACTCCAGTTAGGAGTTAAAATATTATTCTAATGGGAATTAGTAAACCTATCAGGTCATAAAAGATGCGACTTACTCCACCCCTCACCATTCAAAATCTTATCAGGATAAGAGATCTGAATAGGTAACTCCTGAGATTAGGGGTTATTCTGTCAAGGAACTGACTCATTCCATGGACAGATATAAACAGCTCCCAGAGGACTCTTGCTACAATAAATTTTACATATTTTTAACCAGGGCAAATTTTACTGGCTCTGCTCACAGTTGAAAGGAGAGAGGATTTGACTAAATACAGGGCCCTCAGTAGGCAACTACGTTCATCACTATGTGTGTAGGATAAATGATTCCCTTAATCCTATCCCTAATTTATTAACCTATATTAAAGAAGGAGTTGGAATAAAGTATAAGGAAAAGGAAAACTGCTTTATTCTTTCTAAATACATAAATATGCTGAGAATATAAGCTGTTTCAGATTGGTTATGTCAATGATTCTTAAATGGAGATGACTTTTTCCCCAGGAACATATGGCAAAATCTGGAGACTGATGTCAACATTTTTTGAATTGTTAAAAAACAAAACAAAAAACATAAACAAACAAACAAAAAAAACCTTTCAAGTTAAAAAAGAAGGAAATGCATCAGAAAGATTAAACCCAGCAGAAATCTTGAGAAGGTTGATTGAGAATTGAATGAAAATTGAATGACCAGTAGCTACTGATGTGCCAGTGACCCAGTGTCCAAGCTTAGGTGCCCAAATGGTAAATGTTCCCTATTGATTCTGCAGGCTAAGACATCGCAGAAAAATGCAAACTATAAATCTGAATTCTTTGAGGCAAAGCCAGTAAAGATGGTAAGGGATGATAAAAAAAAAAAAAGCCTACCATTTTGAACAATGAGGTGGTCAAGATTTCTTGGTACAAAACCATTTACATTAGTGTGGAAAATGGTGTGGATGCATAAAGAATAGGCATCACTGGACAGAGCACAATGGAGATGAAGTGTGAAGGGGTAATGATTTGTCTGTGAAAGACTTTTTTGTTGTTGTTTTGTTATTGCTTTTCTCTTTTGTTTTGTTTTGCTTTAAATATTTTATTTATTTATTTGACAGAAACAGAGATCAGAAGTACACAGAGAGGCATGCAGAGAGAGAGAGAGAGGAGGAAGCAGGCTCCCCGCTAAGCAGAGAGCCCGATGTGGGCCTCGATCCCAGGACCCTGAGATCATGACTTGAGCTGAAGGCAGAGGCTTTAACCTACTGAGCCACCCAGGTGCCATGTTTTGTTTTTTGAGAGAGGGAGAGAGCACACTTGCTGGAGATGGTGGGAGGAGGTAAGAGGAGAAGAGGGAGAGAGAGGGAGAGAAACTTAAGCAGGGTCCATAGAGCCCAACTTAGGGATCAATCTCATGACCCTGAGATCATGACCTCAGCTGAAATTAAGAATCAGAGTTTCACTGAGCCATCCAGACAGCCCTGACTGAAAAGCTTAAAGGGAAAGTATGGCTCAAGGTAGGAATTTGTGAAAGAAATTTATGCATGATTATTTTGATACTTCTTCCTGAACTCCTTTTTGAAACCTTTTGATATGAATGTCATTTCCTTATGAATGTCTCTTCCCTTATACAAATCATTGAGGAAAGTGCCATTCTTCATATCTGCTGTTTATATCCTTTTAGTTGAATATTTCTGATGGGAACCTTTAGAATTACCAAGGGCCACTCAATCAGATAATTTGAAACAATACAGCTTATTTGGAGAGGGATGGAAGGATTAAGGGGTTTTCATCTCCTATAGCAGGTACTTGAAGAGTTTACTCACTAGTCTAGTATAGCCTTTAATGTAAAAGTTGACAGATCTTGAGATGCTTCCAACGGTGTCAACTGCACTAGAAACGATGTTAAATCAAGGTATGTCCCAAAGTGAAGAATATTGGTGTTCGTTGATATCTATTTGGCTAATGCTGTCTTTCAACTCCTACTTCAGAGGAAAGTCAAAGCAAATTTGCATTCATGTAGTGTGGCCAGGAATACATTTTTACTGTGTTTCCACAGAGATATTTATATTCTCTTGCTTGTCAGAATGTGGTAAAGGAAAAGGACCAGAAACATTTTAATGGCATAATGATGATACCTCAATCTTATAATCAAGTTTTAAGACTGAATTTAAAATGTGGAGTAACCATATGACTGACTACTTGGGGATGGTGGCTTCACTTTGCTCACATACAAGATGTGGTGCTCATATAGGAGGAGGTAAATCTCTTCAGAAGAATCTGGGCATGAGTTGCCATGGAGACATTTCTCAAAGAGAAATAACTTACTTTGGTCAGCACCAAAATATTAAAAATAGGTACAGACACCGACTGAGTTTCTTTATTTTTGAAGAATGATATACCAAATTATGGGTTCTACTACTCCCATTTAATTATTGGCAGATCCTTAAAAGACACTGTATTTTACTTATGGTACTTTGGAGGTTACTGGACAACAGTTGCTCTGGAATCCTTCTGCATTGTGTTCAGGTGATGGTCACATTTTGACAAAATTCTAAAAAGAAAAAACAAATTTCCTCAAAGGGAAGAATTATTAGTGGTGTTCTTCAAGTATCAGAGGAAATAAATTATTACAATAGTAGTAACACTACAGTATTGAGTATTGGCTAATAATAATTATTTTTCTGTAAGAATTGGAGTGGTTCTATGGTTTAGACAATGGTCCTTGAATGATTAAAGGATAAATGACATATTTATTAAAGATGTTATGGTTTGGAAACAATTATAGAAGAAACATTTGAGTGAGGCATATAAGGAGAGAATTATCCTTCTGAATGTAGCTAGTTCTGGAAGCAACAAGGGGTGTCATCATCTGCTCTTTCAAGGTAGTAGTCCAGGGACATAAAATGAACATTGAAGAGGACTTTAAGCAATTACATTTCTTCTCATGTCCCTCAAAAGCAAGAAAATTGACCAAATTGCTATGTTTCTCACTAGGAAAAAGCAAAACAAAACAACAGCAGACACCAAGCTCCATTATGGGCCAAGCCATAAAGATGTGAACAAGTCCAGTGTGGGCAGGTGGATTGTATCAGTCTGTTATCCAAAGCTTTTCGTGGATACCTAATGGTCTTACTAGAACAGAGACTCATTCTGGATTTGGATTTGCATCCTTTGCAACATAAACTGATGTCTCTAACATTACTATGTGATTAAAACAAAATGGAATTTAAATTTGTAATCCCTGTTTCAGAATCATCAGGTAAAGAAACTCATTTTACTGCAGGTGCAGGGGTATAACAGTCTATAAAAGCATCCCATAGAAGTTATCATATACCTTGTCATGTACAAAGTAGTGGATTGTTTGAAAAGGAGAGTGACTAAAACCATGCTTACAAGATTGAGGGATAATAAGTGTCTAAAATGATGACTTAAGGAACTATATGCATGTGTGTTGAAACAATCAGCACAGAAGTAAAGCATCTACCATTGAGAAAAATAGAGGAAAGTGTGTGGGAGTTATGGTGGAATTTTTTTCTAACTTCTACAGTATTTCATTTTCTCTGACTGATCTTATAATAGTTCTGAGACCTGCTTGCATTTGCTAGTTCCAGAAAAGGGATTGATTTCTAATATGACTCAAGGACTATGCCTTTCGAAATAACTGCCCAAATACCTAAGGAAGTTTGAAGTGGTTGTTTTTAACTCCTCAACCCTATATTGATGTAATAGATGCAGCTTCTTTCTTACCCAGTGGAGGAGATCATGCTATCCACTTGTGATCATCTAAACCTACTCCATGTAACTGGAAAGGGACAAAGAGGGAAGCGTTGGCAAGAATCATATTGGTGACTGTTATATGGGTGAGGCCCCTTGACTGAACTAGAGGCTTCAGTTAAAAATTAATGATAAATGAGAAAACAGCAAGTGATGCTGAAGAAAAGAAGAGGGCTAAGGCATAGTTGATGCAAAAAGGGAATGCGAGCATTACTTTGGTAATTCCTGAGGCGATAAGAGCTATGTCCACAGCCACTGAGGGAGTGAAACTGCCTCCCGAAATCTCTATTTGAAGCAGAGGATCCAGGATGGGTTCCAGTGAAATTAAGACTTGTTCAGACTGGATTTATCTGAGGAATGCACTTTATTGATGCTAATGACACCTTGTGGATGAAAGTAGCAATAATTAGAATGATATCTACACAATTGCTTCTGTTATTAGACTATATTTATTACAGAAAATCCTTTTTGTAGGGATAACAGGCAGAAACTGTCACCTACAGAATGAATAAAACACACTTTATACAATGACGGAACCATTAACAAATGTGTACTTATCAATATAATTGATAAGGAGTATGTCAGAAGAACTAGAAAAAGGGCAGGAAAAGTAGCTTCTGATTTAGTATATTGACTTGAGTTATTGAATCAACAAATAATAAAAAAGCACACAGACCAGTTTGTCTTGGAAATATTCATTGGATAAATAGCAACATCACTTGAAAAATACTATATCCAATCCTCCCAGTAATATAGGAAGTAAGAATATTTAAACCCATCTTAGAAGGAAGATAACCAGAATGTCCATAGATTGATTAGCTTGTCAAAAATCACATAGCTCACTAGTGAAGGAAACTTAATCAAGAGGTCCATGGATAGCTCAGATGTTTAAGCATCTGCCTTCGGCTCAGGTCATGAGTGATCTCCAGGTCCTGGGATTGAGCCCCACATTGGGCTCCTGGCTCAGAAGTCTGCTTCTCAGTCTCCACCCTGCTACTGCTCTCTCTCTCTCTCAAATGAATGAATAACATCTTAAAAAAAAAAAAGAAACATAATCAAACCTGGATTTCCCCAAATGAAATGTGTGTGTTTGTGCATGTGTGCACATATGTGTACATTAGCACTGTGTCATTCAGATTTTTAGATAGTTAATATAACCCTGGGACAAATCATAATATTTTTTCTTGGTTAATTGATCATATTTATTATTTTCACATTTTTTTAACATTTATTTGTGGAGATTAATACAGTTTCTTGACCTCTCAGCTTGATGGCTAGCCACTTTTTAGCAAAGCTTTAAATTAAACATTAAAGCTTATTCTCTTGCTTTTTTCTTCTTTGTGGCCAGAGTTTTAAATCAGAATTTCTGAGTTCTGAAGCCACAGAAATATTGGCTATGGTTTTGGGTTAACTTCAATATTTTTATAAAGAGCATTTAATCAAGGTGTTTATAGGCAAATATTGATATCAACCTTATGGAACAAGATAGGGAGCAAATACAAATTCTGTTCCTGAAAACAGTGATAATGTGGCTCAGAAATCTACAACTATTCATTGAATTTTACAGAAAATATTTATTATGCACCTATGGGAAACAATTCAGGTACTTGGGGTACAAAAACAAAAAAATAACCAAAAAAACAAAAAACAAAGACAGATAAAATTCCCCGCCATCATAAATTTTATATTCTACTGAGAACGGGAGAAATAGTAGGCAGTAAGTTAAGTTATATTTTGTGTCAGTCTGACTCTGAGGATTGTAAGAATCCAGGGAAGAGGATTGAACCTCTCTCTTCAACCATTCCATTGATGGTTCAACCGTTCCATCGATGGTTCAACCATTCCATCAAGATTAATGGAATGACTGTGAAAGCCTTCAGGGAGGGAGGGTACCCTGATTTTAAATTTGGAAGTGGGATGGGCACTTGGGTGGCTCAGTGGGCTGAGTGGCAGGCTCTTGATTTTGGACTCAAGTCATGATTTCATGGTCCTAGGATCTAGCCTTGCAACCCACTCCATGCTCAGTGGGGAGTCTGTTCTCTCTTCCTCTGCCCCTCCCCACCTCAAATAGGAAATAAACCTTTAAAAAAATTTTAAAGCAGAATATACAAAAGCATGAAGAGGGAAAATAATGGGAGAGGGATTTTACATTTATCTTCTATCCTTTGCCAAGCATTCTTGTTTCAGGAGAGTATAGGCTTATATTTTCCTTCTGAACCCTTGGGATTTTTCTACTTTATAATAATTTCCTGGAGTTCTATTAGGATAAATAAATTTCCTAATATCACAACTTTAAAGTCAATATCTCGAGGTGAGGGAGGATATGCATAGTGAAACTCCTAGATATTCTCAGTGGAAAAATGTGTATGTTCACACACACACCATGTCTGCAGTTTCAGATTCATGAATTGCCTAAAAATCAGTGCCAATACTCAGAGTAGGAATTTATGTTTGATACAACAGGGCAACAGATTTTTTAAAAAGATTTTTTATTTGTTTATTTGACAGAAAGAGAGCACAAAGGGGGTGGGGAGGGGCAGAGGGAGAGGGAAAAGCAAAATCCCCACTGAGCAGGGAGCCCAACTTCAGCTGGATCTCAGGACTCCAGGATCCTGACCTGAGCTTAACTGACTGAGCCACCCAGGCTCCCCATGAGGCAAAAGGGACAACAGATTTGCCAACCTCAGAGCTCAAGCTTTTAAAACATACTACAAGGAAATGGAGGACAAACTTCCTCTGAAAATTTAAGGTTGCTATTCTCTGATACCACATCTTAACTAATTAAGATGAATTTATTCACTGGTTATCTAGAAAGTAAGAGCATTGCTTATTTGTATCTACTTAAAACCATAAGAAAAATGTGACCTGGGGTGCCTGGGTGGCTCAGTCATTAAGCGCCTGCCTTCAGCTCAGGTCATGATCCCAAGTCCTGGGATCGAGCCCCACATCGGGCTCCCTGCTCAGCAGGAAGCCTGCTTCTCTCTCTCTCTCACTCCCCCTGCTTGTGTTCCCTCTCTAGCTGTGTGTCTCTCTAGCAAATAAATTAAATTAAATTAAATTAAATTAAAGAAGAATGTGACCTGGTTGTTTGTATATGTGAACATGTACAGTTTACATATTGCACACAGCTTAGACAATTTTATGAAGATTTTATTTTTTAAAAACTCGATCTTCAAAAAATTAATAGCTCATAAAGTTTTTAATTGCTTCCTGTTATTCACTGCAGTTCATAAAAAGATCACCTATTTAGATTATGAATCAACCAAGATAAACTTTTAGCCTTAAGTGACTGCAGTTTTTTGAGAAATGTGTCTGCTTCCTGCCATGTTTTTTTGCCACTAAGAAGTTACAGCCATATGGTGGTTCATGCTCAGCAATATTTTAAAAATGATATGATTTTCTGGAACCAAACCACTGTTATAAATAACTGGACCAAAGGGCAAGTTCTGAATACAAAAGTCACAATGCATGGATATTATTTTGTCCATTGTTGGGAAAGAGAACTCATGTCCCAGCTCTACTGAGAGATTAAGAAGAAATGTGGAGCATGTGCCCCCGGAGAAATGAATTGGGGACATTGGTTGTGGCAGACATTCCTGGTCACCATGGGTTCTACTCGGCTCTTTATTTCTAGTAACAGAGTCTAATTTATTCAGAAAGAATATACCAGCTAAACATAGAATTAACATATAACTCAACAATTTCATTGCCGGATATATACCCATAAGGATTGAAAACATGTGTTCAAGTACCTGTAAACACATGAATGCTAATAGCAGCACTCTTTGTGGTAGCCAAAGGTAGAAACAGCCTAAATATCCACCAACAGATGAATATACAAAGTGTAGCAAGTACAATTTAATAGTATTCATCCGTAAGTGCAGTAAATTACTGATACATAGATGAATCTTGAAAACAATATGTTAAGCAAAAGAAGCCATAACTAAAAGGTTGCATACCATATGATTCAATTTATATGAAATGTCTAGAACAGGTAAATCTATAGAGCTAGAAAGCAGATTAGTGACTGACAAGGGCTGATGGTAAAGGGGGGTGAGGAGGAAACTAGTGCATAGGTAGGTACAGTGATGAAAATATTCTGGAACTACATAGAGGTGATGGTTGCACAGCATTGTGAATGTGATAAATACCAGTGAGTTGTGCACTTTTAAAACTTTATTTTAGGGGCGCCTGGGTGGCTCAGTTGTTAAGTGTCTGCCTTTGGCTCAGGTCATGATCCCGGAGTCCCGGTATCAAACCCTGTATTGGACTCCCTGCCTGACAGGAAGCCTGCTTCTCCCTCTCTCACGCCCCCTGCTTGCCTCTCTCACTGTGTTTCTCTCTGTCAAATAAATAAATAAAATATTTAAATAAATAAAACTTTATTTTATGCATTGTGAAATTTACCTCAATTAAAGAAATACACTCTTGAAAATAAAGATTTTCCTTAAGATCGTTTTTTTTTTTTTAAGAAAAATAATGATTCAACTAAAACACCACATTTTCAGTTTTCTTGCAATTATGTGGGGCCACATAATTAAGTTCTAGATGTTAAAATGTCAGTAGAAGTGTTATGAAGAATTTCAGAGAGGACAATTAAAGAGGCATAACTATGTAGTTGAGTGTACTTTTGTTTTTCATATAGTTCCTTATCTGCAAAATAGTGATAATGGCTGGAACACCAGCAGCCACCTTGGAACATGATGTAGCTTTGAGATTTGGAAGGTCATATGGGAACCTATGGGGTCCATATCGGAACTATACAGACCACAGGAGAGTAATAAATTTATATTCTGTTTAAGCCCATCTTTATTTTTTTTTCTCTTGTTAAGTGCAGGTGTCATAATACTAATGAACTTTCTGCATCCTGTGACCTGTTTTACCATCTGAAGGGATGTTCAGGATAATTTCCTTTTATAAATATATGTTTCTAATCTGAATTCCCAATTAAGGGTAAATTCAAGTATCTCTTTGTAAGGGAATTAGCCATGTGATAAAAGGAAATTTCAATGACTTTTAAAAGAACTGTGAAAAATAATAATTACTAACACCACGGTTTTAGTGTTCATTTATGAAATTATAGGACCTTGCAGAATACTTTATTTGAAACTATACTATAAATTTTGCAGAGTATGTTAAAATTAATTAGGAACAAGAAAATTTGCCTTTTAATGCCATGTAGTGTGAAGGTTTAATTTTAAATATAAGTATTTAAAACAACATATTGGGGCACCTGTGTGACTCAATCAGTTAAGTGTCTGCCTTCAGCTCAGGTCATGATTGCAGTTTCAGGGATAGACCCCCACATGGGGCTTCTTGCTCCTTTGGGAGCCTGCTTCTTCCCTCTTCCTCCATCACTCCCTCTACTTGTGCACTCATGCGCTCTCTCTCTCTCACAAATGAATAAATAAAAACTTAAAAACAAAAAAATAAAAAAATATTAAACAACATAATGTTGAAATCATCAGGAAAAAATGACAATAGAAAGTAGGTCAAATTATTTATAGGTGTGAGAAAATACCATTTCAATTTGAGCACTTTACCTAGATTAAATATTTTGTACCCTTTGGGAAGGAAGGGAATTTTCATATAGTTTATATGAGGTAGTTCCTATATGAAATAGTTTCTATTTTCATATAAAAAGGGAATATTACAATCCTGGTTAGTATTGTCATTTTTTCTTACAGTATTAATCTATATTAATAAAGGAATAGGAGCAAAAAGGGAAACAGAAAAAAATATAGGCTAGACTCCAAATTGGCTCTTTCTAAAAAAGGGATAATTGAACAATTTTTTGAAAAGCACTTGTTAACACTTGATTTAGTATGGATATAGGGAAGACTTTTAAAACTTAAATATTTAATATATCATATGTAATGTGATATATTCGATTTACCATGGTATACCCAAAGCTTCCGTATTTACTGTTTTGTGCCTTGACATAATAGTAAAGTGAAAAGTAATTGACGTCAGAAAACTAAAGTCACAAATTGAGATTACTTCAGAGATATTTTAGAATGAAAAGTACAAAGGGAATTGCAGTAAATGAGAATCGCTAACACTTATAAGGCGTTTACTATGCGCAGCGCATTGTTCTGAGGCTGAGAGATTGTTTCTCTAACCATGAAACCCGACTCATTACTTCTATTTGCCAGATGAGGACTTTGAAGCGTGGCAAATGTAAGTAAATAAAAATGATATTATGCCATGCACGTTCCGTCCAATATTACATAGAAACCATTAATAGTTGAGGTTAATACAAATAATGAACATACTAAATAAACAAGTATATTTGCACTCATCTAAGATAGGTTCCAAATAAAAGGCAGTATCCTGCTTTCCACTGAGATCTGCAAGTTTCTTGGTCTCCTGTAAGATAATACATTTGAGAAAAGTTTCTGATATCCCAGGTATCTACTTAAGCTACTTAGTTACATGTGCATTTTTCGAGTATCATAGTATATAAAATTATATATATTTGGAAAATGCGTATTTTCGTCTTTTGTATTTTACATAAAAATGTATTCAAACCGTTCAAATGTGTCTTCAAGTTCAGTTGAAGGGTGCCATGCCAAGATTCACATTTTGTGTCACTAACAGTCACTCAGAGTCCAATAATGCCCCTTTTGTCTAAATTGTTTAAAATCGTTACTACAGGGGCGCCTGGGTGGCTCAGTTGGTTAAGCGACTGCTTTTGGCTCAGGTCATGATCCTGGAGACCCAGGATCGAGTCCCACATCGGGCTCCCTGCTCGGCGGGAAGCCTGCTTCTCCCTCTCTCACTCCTCCTGCTTGTGTTCCCTCTCTGGCTGTGTTTCTCTCTGTCAAATAAATAAAATCTTTAAATAAATAAATAAATAAATAAATAAATAAATAAATAAATAAAATCATGACTACTTTATATGTGATACTGTCATCAGACCCTTGGTTAACCTCCTGGCACCCAATTATAAGATAACTTAACTTCATGGTATATAGTCATGATCCTTACCACGAGCTTTTACTGTGTTGCTATGTGTGTGAGTGCGCCTATGTGTGCAGGTGTTATCTACAAAGGATTGATTCAACGGTCTAAAGTTCTTGCCAAATGGAAGGTCACTACTTGGGAATCTGTTCTGAATCTAAATCCATTGAAAGTCTTTTCCTCCTTCTTTACCTTTTCTACCATGTAACTTTCATAATCTCCCTAAATTTTCTTTTCATTTCTTTTTTTCCCCCTTTGGTCTATAATTTGGTGTTTGTTTGTAAATTGTAGCAACATATGCATAACATAAAATCTACCATTTTTGTAAGTATACAGTTTGTAAGTACACAGTTTGCAAGTATACAGTTCTGTGGCTTTCAGTCTCTTTACATTGTTGAGTCACCATCCCACCATTCATCTCCAGAATATTTTCACCTTCCCTAACTGAATCTCTGTACCTACCAAATGCTAGCTGCCCATTCTCCCGAGTCTGGAGTCCATGGGAACCACCATTTTCCCTTCTGCCTCTCTGCCTTGGACTACTCTAGGAACATCACAGAAGAGGAATTCTGCCATATTTATATTTTTGTGACTGATTACTTTCACTGAGCATAAGGTCCTCAAGGTTCATCTGTGTTGTAGTGTGTTCACAATTTCCTTCCTTTTTAAGGCTAGTAATATTCCATTGTGTGCATATATATCACATTTTGTTTATCCATTTATGTGCCAATGGACAAAACAGCTGCTTCCATCTTTTGGATTTTGAGAAGAATATTGCTATGAACTTGGTGTACAAATAAGTACCTACTCTAATTCCTCCTTTCAATTATTATGGGTATATACCCAAGAATGGAATTGCTGGATCATATGGTAATTTCATAGTTTTTTTTTTGAGACAATTGCATAATCTTTTTAACTGATTTTTGACTGAGATCTCAAGACATCATAGTGAAGAATTAGGTCCCATGGGCGCCTGGATGGCTCAGTTGTTTAAAACCTCCGCCTTCGGCTCAGGTCATGATTTGGGATCCAGGCCCTCGATGAGCTCTCTGCTCAGCAGGAAGCCTGTTTCCTCTGCTTTCTCTGCCTGCCTCTCTGCCTGCTTGTGATCTCTCTCTCTGTCAGGTGAATAAACAAAATATTTAAATAAATAAAAATAAAAATAAAAAAAAGAATTAGGTCCCAAATCTACTTTATCATTCAAAATAATGTGGGTGAAAGGTAAAACCCAATTGATAAGGCTTTTAGGTAAATACTTTGATGAAAAGAAAAATGTCATTTTACATATAATCGCCCACAGTATTCAGCCTTGTTTGAAGTTGGGGACACAAGGACTGGCACGTGGACTTGGTTTGTGTCTGGAATTTTTTTTAATGTGCGTTATAATCTCCTGTGTTATATATATTCCTCCCTTTTGTTGTTCATTATAATACAAAGCTTTTATTAAAGCAAGTTTAAAAAATATTTTCAGGAAGAGGCAAATAACTAGCCAGCAGTAGCATAATCATTGTTTGTGCCCTTGAATATGTGGATCTCATAAAATAAGTATGAAATATATTTTATTTCAAGAACACTAAATTGCTTTGCTTATCGAGATATATCAACACAAATTGGCTTTGCCATTTGATTGCTTTGAAAAAGTACCTATTTAGCGTCATATAGCTTTGTAATAAACAGTGCTTGAGGTAGTGTGCAGTCTTCTATTTCATAATAAAGGATGAAATTGCTCCTTTAAAGCTGATTTTGTTTAACTTTATTTTTCTATGAAAAAAAATCATTGAAAGTTCAATGAGTTTTGTTCTGGAAAAATCAATATGCTGAAGTACACAAGAAGTGTAAAAGGGAAAATATAATCGTTCTTTGATAACTTTCAATTTCTTTTATAATTCTTGAATTCACAGTTTGAATTCTTCGCATTTTGAATTCTTCATCTGTAAATTTGTCAATGTTACTTTCAACAAATTCCAATTTTACAAAGATTTTTTATTTTTATTTATTTTTATTTTTTATTTTTTTTTTAAAGATTTTATTTATTTGACAGAGAGAAACACAGCCAGAGAGGAAACACAAGCAGGGGGAGTGAGAGAGGGAGAAGCAGGCTTCCCGCCGAGCAGGGAGCCCTATGTGGGACTTGATCCCGGGTCTCCGGGATCATGCCCTGAGCAGAAGGCAGTCACTTAACCAACTGAGCCACCCAGGCGCCCCAACAAAGATTTTTTAAATTAGTTTAGAAAATTTCAGGCTACTGTCTCTTAAGTGTCTACATTGTTGGTTTATCTTCTTGTTCTTCTTTTAAATGTCTGTATATTTTTATCTACAAAATTGTCAAGGTCATCAAAAGCAAGGGAAGTTTAAGAAAATGTCACAGACCACAGGAACTTAAGGAGACATACCAACTAAATGTAGTGTGGCATCCTGGATAGGATTCTGGGACAGAAAAGGGTCATTGAATGAACAAGAAGGAAATACGAATACATTATGAATAATAGGTAATAATATATTTTTTAAGAGAACAAAAAAATATCTGGAGTGAAATCAAAGAAATTTTCAGATGCTGATCCCTAACCGTTCTGTCCTTTTACCAACTGAGTACATACTTAAATAATTTTTTCTAAGAAGAACCTTGAGTGTGTAATTTCTGAGTATATGCATACACTGAAATGCATTTCAGTGAATGGGCTTTACATAGACTCTCAGATCCCTTCCAAACCTCTCTAAGAGCTCTGAGGACATTTCTCTCTTATCTCCTTGTTTAGCATTGTGAAGAAAAAGTCCAGGCAAACCTGATTTTAATGATTTTTTAAAATCAATCTGAATGTTTCTACTTAAATCTTGAATGGGTTTCTTGGAATTACAAGTATGTCACATGTTTTCAGGGCTTCCTCTATGAATGTGACTTGTTCATGCTGTTTTTTCAAAACATGGATAAGCTTCTTTTATCTCCAGATCATTGTCACTTTTTTAGCTCAGAAAACATGCATTATACACTTCTGTTCCTTTCTTTTTTAAAACAACCCCCTCACCCACTCTCACGCCCTCCTCTCTGCCACCCCTGGGTCTTCTTTCTATTTATCCTCTTTCCCATCAATTTTGTCTCTTGATCCATTTATCTGTATTTTGGCAGTGTTTCCTCCAAAAGATTAATCCTGTTTGATCATTGCTTAAAAAGGATAAAACTTTTAAGATCTAACTTTAGTAGAAATATGGAGGGATATTGTTGTCTTGACCTCTAGAATACCCTTCCTTTCAAATATTGTCCATCCCCCAAGTTTTTCTTAAAGTTTTTATTTTTAAGTAATCTCTCCACCCAACATGGGCCTTGAACCCACCCTCTTGAGATCAAGAGTTGCATGCTTTACTGATGGAACCAGCCAGACACCCCTCCATCCAAACTCTAAGACTCTTTTGAATTGTTCTTCAGGATCATGGCCTCTCCTGATGTCTTGGGTCTCTAACTATCCTGGGATAAAACCTGCCGGATTGAATGCACCTCTTTTCTTCCTAGTCACATCTGTAGTCCTGACAGGGTCACTGGACATCCTGACAGGGTCACTACACATCCTTCAGCAGTAATTCCACGTCACCAGCAGGAATTGCCACTGTTTTTTTGTTTTGTTTTGTTTTCCCTTGATGTAACCAATTTCCAGGGCTGCTCTTGAAGGGACTACAGGTTTCAATGAGATAGTCCTCAGTCCTTTAAAGCCCTATCCACATGTCTTATTCAGATTTGTAGTCTATTAGGAAATATGCAAAAAGAGAAGAGAAATGGAAGGGGGAAGAAGGAGTATCATGGTACCATAGTGAGTGGAAGAAAGAACCAGAACCAATGCTGCCTGATTCGTCAGAAAATTCTGTGAAAATAGGACGAGGCTAAATAATGTTATTCTCTTTGTACTGTTATTTTAGTCGGTAAAGCTCTACCATTCTGAGCTAGAAACAAAAATGAGAGCAATTCAAAAATCTTGCTGAGTTTTCCTTGAAAATCATTGCCATCAAAATAATGATTTAAATAATTCCAAATCATGTTTCTTTATCAAATATCAAAAGATAACACTATGAAAACTTCCCTCAAGCACCACCTGTATATGCTCTTGATAGAATCCTAATATCCAGGATTACTGGAAATATGTGCCTGTATATCTTTCACACATCCTCAAATGAAAAATTGAGGGAGAGTATATCCAATACTACAAGTACATTCTCATGTCTATTTGAAATTACCCGGCACTAATTATTTACTTTTGTTTTCCCTGGTACATAGCCCTGAACCTAATTGATTATGCCACTTGTCCTTTACACCTTCTAAAGCATTATTATATCCTTTTTGTATTGGCCTAGGATCTATGTGGAAAATATAACAGGAAAAGTTGAGCAGCAATTGGCCTCTATTTTGTATTTTTGTCTCTCCTGTGCTATTACACTTAGCATAATAATGTTTGTCTCTAAGAATAATATTCAAAGTATTGGATTTAAGGAGCCAGATTACAATGACTTGTAAATTTTGTTTGTGCTGATTTCTCATTTTCAACCACATATAATTTATTTTTACTCATATTATTTGTCTTTCTGTTGTTCATGGTTTTTATTACATGGTGAATGTTCTAGAGAGTTTTGTTGAATAAAAGTGACTTAAAGGTAATCAATAATATCATTTAAGATAAACCCTATACATATCAGGTGATAATAATGTCAGATTCTTCTAGCAAAGAATTATGCAGAAGCCATTATCTCTCTCTATCACAATAATAGTACTATTCAGAAGAACATAAAAGTAAAAAACACAAAACATTTGCTTGCTTTAAATCTACACTGTCATTTAATGCTCATAACAACCATTGAAACAATCCTTTTTTTTTTTTTTTCAGGGAAAGAGATTGAAGCACAGATTAGATTATATAAATGGGATATGTTTTCTTTTTGTTACCATTCAATCTTCCTGATTCATTCTCTTACAAAATATGACTTTTCCCTGGGGCGATTGTGGGGAGGCATAAGGTGGGAGAATTAGGTAAAGAAATATGTCATGTGTGTGTATCATCTCTAGACTGACTCTGCAGAGGTCATAGTGGAGAGAGAGAAGGAAATTATTTTTTTTTTTAAGATGTTATTTATTTATTTGAGATAGAGAGAAAGAGCATGAGGAGGGGTCAGAGAGAGAGGGAGAAGCAGGCTTCCCACTGAGCAGGGAGCCCAATGTGGGACCCTAGGATCATGAACTGAGCCAAAGGCAGATGTTTAACTGACTGAGCCACCCAGGCACACCAGAGATCCTTCAATTCAGAGAGGCTTTTTTTTGTTTTTGTTTTTGTTTTTTTCTTTTTAAAGATTTTATTTATTTATTTACTTGGCAGAAACACAGCTAGAGAGGGAACAGGCAGGGCAGAGAGGGGGAGTGAGAGAGAGAAGCAGGTTTCCTGCCCAGCAGGAAGCCCCGTGCAAAGCTAGATCCAGGGACTCAGAGATCATGACCTGAGCTGAAGGCAGATACTTAACCACTGAGCCACCCAGGCACCTCTAATTCAGAGAGGTTTTGCCCTTTTGGAGTTTGGAATTTTGGAAAGCAAATTCTGAGCTGGGGTAGGCTGTTCCAATATTGCAGATATAGATGTAAACTGTCTTCACAGTGGCAGAGGTTAATACGGGTTCTGCTTATGCCAGATGTGTCCAGGAGTTCTCCCATGTGCTGGCGAGGAAATGTGAATGTGCCAAGGGATGCAAGAGAGGGAGAGGCAACTTAACAGAAAGATACTGCATCATACAGGGGTTTCAGCGCAGCTGCTCGCCTTGTCCATGCTGATCTCAGAGGGAATAAGCTCTATTTGTAAAGTTTTCATTCTGGCAGGCATACGAGCAATCCTGTAGTGATTATACAAAATCCAGATTCCACTGCATGAAGCCAAAACCCCATAGTCTTCTTCTATTAGATTGCTTAAGCTCCCTGATACAGAGACATTCCAGCTTATAGACAGTGGGGAGGATATAAGACAAGGACCTTATGCCACAAATAACTGATTACCCAAAAGAGGTCATATTGAACAGAAAGACACTGAGATCAAATCATGGGTGATTATAATATTTGTAGTGCTTCCCCTCCCCAATTCCCAGTAGGATGCAAGGGGATAGTTCATGAAGAAGTTTAGAATGATTGCCTAAAAAACAAAACTACAATAGCTTACATAAAATCTAACATCTTATAAGTGACAGACATCCATTCTCTGACAACACATTGTATGTGTTTCCAGTTATTTCTTGCTACACATGGTAGGAAACATCGTTCTCAATGTTTACTAACTGGAATTGGACTTAAGGATGGCAGTTACTTACTGCCTTTTTCCCCCACTGTTTATTTTTGTTTATGTGTTTGTCTTGTTTAACACCCGACACATGACAC
Organism: Spilogale gracilis; assembly: GCA_004023965.1. Taxonomy (NCBI): domain Eukaryota; kingdom Metazoa; phylum Chordata; class Mammalia; order Carnivora; family Mephitidae; genus Spilogale; species Spilogale gracilis. The sequence goes on from PITA01013874.1 coordinate 38,829, forward strand.
TTAATATATGCAAAATGAAAAATTAAAGAATAAATTAAACCAGACATTTTAGAAATGCAAACTTGAGCTTCCCTGCATTCAGGCTTTTTCCTTTAAATATGTCAAGATTCAACAATGAGATAAGAGTAAAAATGGAAATGATTATTACAATGTATTTGTTCATGATCAATTCAACTTACAGTGTGTTTCAGAGTGATATTTTGATGAATAAACCGGAGTTGTTTCTGTATATTCCTACTGACTGCACACAATGAACACACAACTTGTCCTTGGGCCAAGTTTCTTGATTTTTTATTTTTTTCACTCCATACATCTTCAAAGCAACTTCTATGCTTCATATCAATCTTGACAATCCACTTACTGAGGATAATGCTTGTGAGTTTTATGTGAAATATAGTTTATAATTCTAGAGTGAGTTATTTTTGAAACATTTTTAAACAATTGGACTATTGAAAATGAGATGTATTTCTATGATATATTGTATTTAAAAATGAAAAAAGAAAGTACAATATCTGTGCTAATAGCAACTGCTCCAAAAATTGACATTGAAAATACAGCTATAAACATGAAATAAAAACAAGATAAAAATGCAAAATAGCCTAATGTTTAATTCTTTGTGATTCTAACTTCTATAAACAAAAAAGGTCAAGTATAGAATGACCTTTATCTCATTTCTAGTCAGGGGACACAATATTGGTACCTCCTGATCTCCACATTCCTTACAACTTGAGGAAACTCTTCCTTAGGAACCCATTGTTGAATCTTGGAGGAAGTAGTTTTCATATTCATAAGCCTTTCCATTGCAAATTTTTATACTGTATTTGAGAGTACTAGAATTCATAATTGTCGCATACAGAAACTGCAGAAACTTTATTTTCTCTTTAATCTCTTCCCTAATTTTGGATGACATGCTGGTCATTAAAGGATATATATAATATGAAACTACTTTTAATCAATTTTTAAACAATCTTCATTCTAGTAAGTAACTGTTACTAAATATTTAAGAGATACATTGGTCTATAGATTTGCAGCTCAACATAACTACATAACTACTATTGGAACTCCTATTTTTGTATTGAAATAGAAGAGTGCCTTCCTTTCTTCCCTTCCTTCCTTATTTTCTCCCCTGTTTTCTCTTCCTGTTTTTCCTCTCTTTAATGTCAGAAAAATATGAAATGAAATCAACCTTTTATAAATCACAAAATAAAACAAGCAATGCTGTGTTAAGGAGCATCTGGTATTCAGCTGTAGATCTGTCAAGTGCCTTTTGAATATTCACTCAACAGGTATCTGCAATTTAAATACCTTGTTATAATTAATAAGAGTTGTCAAAGAAGCATATTAACATGCCTTAGGGATTAATTCTGCACTTTACAGACTTCATGCCTTATTCACATAAAGGCAAGCCTATAACATGAGTTGCACAATCCCAAAAGGCTATTCTTACATCTTTTATGCAATTATAGAATGAACAATCAAGTATTATGTCTCAGACTATATTTTAATAAAAATAATTATTCACATATACATTATTGAAGATGCTATTTGAAAGTGCATTTTACACTTACATTTATGAATTAATAGCAATCTATTTAAATGTCTACAACAAATTATTCTCTTTAAAGGTAAAAAGATGTTCTAGTATTTATTGGACAATGAGAGTAAGTCAATAGTAGGGTAATTTAGATAAAAAGCAAGAATTGCTTGATTTAAACAAGTTTTGTATCTCATTGCTACTTTTGAGAAAATCTTTAGTTTAACTTTTACATCTTATCCAACTCTGTAGTAACAAAAAATGATTGGAGATCATTAAAGATACTGGAGATCTCACTTTTCCAACATTTGCCTGATAACATTTGCCCGGTTAAGCATATAAAAGACCTACATTAGTACAGTCTGTAGCTGTTTTCGCTAACGGAAACTCGAGGACTTTTGCTTTTCAGCAAAAGGTGAAGAGCAAAAATATATTCAGTGTGGGTCTGCAGCCATCCAGTTTGGAGGCAGCGCTCCCGGGAGCTGAGTGATGCTCTCTAGTCCCTTTCCCAGAACTACAAACATCTCAACGTCAAGCTGCCAGGAGCTTTGAACGTGTCTGTGAGCATCTGGACTTTATCTCAATTTATTTTATGCATCCGTTCATATACTTCAGAAAAGCCTAAGAGAGGTTATTTTGGGTGTCTGAAATGCTAAAAAAAATTTCCATATAAATTAATGGTAATTGGTTCTTTGCTTTAGCCCATTTGGGCTTAACACAGGGTTTCTTAAAAACATGCTACTTTCTTGGGCATCTGGGTGGCTCAGTGGGTTCAAGCCTCTGCCTTCAGTTCAGGACATGATCTCAGGGTCCTGGGATTGAGACCCACATCCGGCTCTCCTCAGTGGGGAACCTGCTTCCTCCTCTCTCTCTGCCTACTTGTGATCTTTCTCTCTGTCAAGGAAATAAATAAAATATTTTTTAAAAAAATACTACGTTCTGATGGGGGGGGGGCTCTTTTTCTTTTCCTGCATTTTTGCCATTGAAGGTGAAATTTCTTCCACAGTTAATTGATGTCTTTGTTTCAATGAGATCACAACCATTCCACATTATATGTCTAACATTCCTTAAAACGATATGCACAAGTCCCTGACATGAATACCATTTTATGTCTGCTCTCTTGCAGCTGGAATTAGTTGGAGAGAGAACACAGTCCTGTTGGCGCTAGCATTTCAAATGCAGAATAACTACCCCCAAGGGGATAAGCACATTTTGAATATGCTCTTCTGAGTTTTGAACTTGCTCTTCAGATTTCCTTGATTCTTAGTGCAAACCTTTCTTCTCAGACTTGTGATAATTTTAGATATTCTTATTTTCAACTGAATGGTCTTGCTTCAGAGTTTGCTGGCTTGCTAGATTTACTAGTTTACCACATTCACTACCTGTCTAGATGCATGTTTGCACATATTCTCTGCCTTGAAGGGAAAAAAAAATATATATATATATATAATATAATCTTGAAAATAAACATTATTAATATTTTTGTAAGTTTCTTTAGCTCTTATATTTGTTGCAGTGTTTTCTATTATATATAGCATAACCACAATATTATTGCATATAGAATTTGCTTTTGTGAGGGCAAATGATTTTTATAAGTATAATTTTCCCAGAATACATCTTTCTATTTGCTTGAAAACTTCTAGCACTCCAATATGACTTTATACCTTTATAATAGTTTATCATTTAGTTCATATGATCTAAATTATACAAATAACATTGTCTCACTATGAAATTAATAATTTCCCAGTGGGTTCTTTATAGAGCATAATGGATAAATGCAGATGATTAGGCGTCTTATTAATAAGGTAGTTTTTAAACTGTTTCAAATAAGTCATAAAATAAGTCTCAATTTAATTGCATTAATATTTCTCACCAAAACAGAAGCCAAACATTCTTGAAAATGACAAAGGATGTACCGAATTATTTCTAAATTCTGAGCCCAGAGTGTATCAATAAATGTTAATTTAGTGAACTGATTTTCAGTCTCTAATATATTTTACATATGTGCATTTTACTACATTGCTTTTGAAAACGCTAATAAGAGATCATATGCATTTGACTTTAGTACTCGCCTATATTTGCTTATAGTGGCTGGCTGTTCACCAAAACATTAGCTTATAAACTTTGACTTAGAGGTAGTCATGCATAGATTGCTGTTGGGGAGGTCAGGGGGCTGTCTATGACCACTGGTCAAGCGATCTCGCTGAACAGAGACAGTAAGTAGACTGTGAATTACAACTGTAATGCTCAAAATGGAACATCATTGTTAAAATTGCTACTGCAGTTCACTAAGTATTGATGCAGTTTTTTAAACACAAATGGCCATTGAGAAGTGTTCCGGTGGTTGTGAAGGCAAAATGTCCTCCCTGCCTAAGGAACAAAAGTGTTAAGTATAGAATCCTTTTCTTCAGTTTTTAAATATGTACACATACATGTAATTGATAGAGTAAGCGGTTAGTTAGATAGAAGCAGGAAACACATGCTTTCTAAATGATAAATAGGGTAGAAACCAAGTTCAAACAAATAGGAAAGACCCCTGGGGATACGCATGCATTCTTTGCTGTAAGATCGTCCTCCTTCCCCACAGTAACCTACAGTTCATAATAATACAGTTGCACTGTGGTTTCCCACCCCCCACCATGTGGGACAATAATGCCATGACAGTTCTGACAAAGACCATATGGGACCAAAACCCAGGAGGTGTCCCTTTGCTGATAGGAAGCAACCTCAGAGACCACACTAGCCATGACCCATAACCAAAGCCAAGATAGAAGGAGAAGGCAAGCCTGACCCGTGGGGCAGCTGCCATGCGGCTTGACCATGTCTGGGGCTGTGTGCGTGCACACACACACACACACTCCATGGGCTTTCACTCTGACCACTATTAAATGCTTGCTTCCTTAAGAGTTTGGCTCTGAATTCTTTCTTGGTGGAACTTAAGAACTCAGACCAATGAACAGGAATTACCACTAAGATAATTGCTTTTGAATATTGTAATACTTGAAAGATATATCTAGATAAGATTGAAGCAGTTTGTTGCTTTGCAGTCTTGGACCTCTTATCCTAGTAACAAAAATATTTTTTGCTTCTTTTGCTAATGACCCCATCCCCTTTCTCATCTATGTCCTTTATGTGCAACCTTACTCATGCAAGTGGAATAATAATAATAATATATATGTTCCCTTCATCAAGTTACTTAAGCCATCTGTCACCTCACATATTTATCTTTTGTGTGTGGGGGGAACATTTAATTTGTACTCTCAATATACTTCAAATACACAATATGATGTTATCAGGTATCGTCGTCCTTAGACCTTATTTATCTGAAAATTTGTTCCCTGTCACCAGCATCTCCCTATTTCCTCCACCTCTTAGCTTTGGGCAGCCACTTTTCTAGTCTCCGTTTCTATGAGTTTGACTTTTTTTGGTTTCCTTTTGTTTTTGTTTAGTTTCTGCATATAAGCAACACCATGTAGTATTTGTCTTCCTCTGTCTCATTTCCCTTAGCACAATATCCTCAGGACATGGGAATACAGATATCTTTTTGCTATCCTGTTTTCATTTTCATGGGGTATGCTGGATCATATGGCAGATCTATTTTTAACATTTTGAGGACCATCCATACTGTTTTCCATAGTGGCTTGACCAATTTACCAGTGATATTTAAGAACTAAAATATTGGGTGCCTTGGTGATGCAGTAGTCTAAGTGATGACTTTTGCTTTAGCTCAGGTTGTGATCTCAGGGTCAAGAGATCGAGGCTTACCTCAGGCTCTGCACTCAGCACGGAGTCTGCTTGAGATTCTCTCTCCCTCTCTCTCTGCCCCTCCCCCTCATGCTCACTCTCTCTCAAATAAATAAATAAATCTTTAAACAAAACAAAACAAAGCAAAACAAAAACCCTAAAATATCACTTGCTGGGTCCATGCTAACCCGATTGTTCCATTTTATTTCAATGCTTTACATGTGGTAACATTATCACTGCTAGGCCACTTAAAATTAACTCTGGAAAGTTCACTGGAGTTACACAGAAAGAGACTTGGTCTTTATTCTAAGATTCTTAACTATAAAATCATTTAACACTGAAGACTAAAAACTAAAGCTATATATAAAGACTAAAGTCACTGATAAGCACTCTGAGGGCAGACTTGTTAAAGAATAATACCAGTCAAGGAAAATCAGAGACAGATGAGGAAAGAAAAAGTCTATGCTAAGCCTTTAAGTCCTTAGCCTGATACCATCCAGATGTATGAACCATTTTTTTCCTTAAAATTAATTTGAATTAATTTTATGTTGGTTAACATCTGAGAACTCCCTTGGGTAAAATTATTATATATTTTTTCAGTTAATCTGCTTCAAATTTTGAATAAAATTTTGGCATATATACCAAAATATCACAGATTGACCGAGGTTTCATTTATACAAGGTTTTTTAGTTTTGGCTGAAAACCATAAAGAAAACACAATATGTATTTGGAATTAACTTCCACAAAAATGAAATATTCTTTTAAGTTTTCCTCTTCTTGCCTTATTGTTTGTTCTTTCTCAGAGTAAGCTTTCTTTTTCTCCACAGTCATTTTAGATAATTTAAATAGGCACTAAGAAGAAGTTGTTAAAATACAATTTTATCCCTTAATAGGAAAACAAAACATTTTTAATAATTACCAGAAATTAAAATGTAAATTTTATTCACTTGAAAATAGCACATCATAAAACTAGAAATGACTATTGAAATGTAAGTATTTTGTTTTGTTAGAATTTCCCATCAGAATCAGATTCAGAGAATAAATTAAGCTAGAGAGTTTTATAAACTCAAACTTAGTCTCCATTGAAATGAAGGTACAAGATAATAAGAGAAAACAAAACCATTACATCCTGGAATAATATCATATACAATGCATGCAAAAAAATCAGTGATTAAATAACTTTTCATTTCTATGAGCAAGAAACAGAGGAAAAACAAAATAAAGCATGATAAATATAAAAATTTTAGGAAATGATGGGTTAGGAATTCTCATGTGAGGGCATAAATTGTCATGCAGTTCCATTGTTTAGATTAATATATTTAATTTACAGTAGAATTAGAAAGAACCTATTCAATGAAAATAACTGTACTGCTAAGCCATCTAACTAGTGTTAAAATCAAACATTACATATTTTATCTATACATGCTAACCATTTATTCCTTACAATATTTGAGGGAACTTTACAAAAATAATCATATGCTTAAGATAGGAAACATCTGTCAGAGTAAGAAGAAATGTTTCAGAAAACTCTTCCCACTTTTTGGCCTTCCAGTATCCATTTTCTACAACAGGTGTATGGGTGCAATATGCCATAGCTGGATATCTGGACTTCGGTTATTTGACCCTTTGGAACATGATTTTTTGTTTTGTTTTGTTTTTGTTTTTTTCTGATAAAGTTAATTTGTATATCAAGATACACAAAATGGAGCCCGCCCCAGTGGCCTGGTCCACATCCTAAATCTAAACTGAAGTCAGCCTGCATTAATGGGAAGTGCCTGTCAAGGAAAGCTAACACAGACAATCCTCACACTCAACTTTAACTAGCTTACCTTTCCTAGAAAATAGATCCTGCTAGGGATGCCTGGGTGGCTCAGTTGTTTAAGCATTAGGCTGGGGTCATGATCCCAACGTACTGGGATTGAGCCCCACATGGGGCTCTCTGCTCAGTGGGGAGCCTGCTTCTCCATCTGCCTGCCACTCCTTCTGCTTGTGCTCTCATTCTGAAAAATGAATAAATACAATCTGTAGAACAAACAAACAAAAACAGAACCTGCCCACCTTGCAAGGACATCCTACACCTTGTAGGGAATCATGCCATGTTTCTATTTTTCTCTTTTAATGCTTTATAAAACTCACTCTTACCCAAAATCCCTTGGGAAGAGTATTCCATTGCTTATGAAACACTATACTCCCCCGAGTCATGCATTGTTTCCCTTGGATAAAAGATATCAAAGTCATTGTTAAATTGTTTGAGTTTTGTCACTTGAGATTTCCTACTATCTTAAATGTCCTCTATGGTAAGTATTCTGTGTTCTGCCTCACTGCATTGAAACTACTTAGTAATTTGATATTTTTAACTGAATATATCCAAATACTTTAGGATTTTTCACCATGAAACACTTCATGGATTTAAATTTTTATTCTTTGTTACCTTATAATTTTCCTGGCATTATTTGGGAATGGATTCTGCCTCTAGACTTATATGACTGCTAACTTTGTGAGTTTGAGCTAAGTGATTTGGGATCTTTGGCATGTGATATGTTTGCAGAAATGTCACTGGGCACATGGAGGGAGCAACAGAAATGGCTCACCTCTTTTTTTTTCAAGAGAGAATTTGCATGCTGTTAGGGCCTGCTTAGCCTCAAGGCCAGCAGAACAGGCTCTGAAACTCCCTGGCGACTTAGGCCTCTACATATCTAAGACCCCCTGGTGATTGATGCCTTTACAAGGCCTGTGTTTACCAAAGGAGGGCAGTTAAGTCAAAAAACCATCTGTGTATCTTGCTTCCTTGCACCAAATGTGTGGGCAATTCAGGAACTGGGGATGGGGCAAAAATGTCTCACAACCAATGGAGTAAATCACTGTGTGACTCATGCTTGCTGTTTGAAATGCATATAAACCCCAACCTACCCCTTCTCGGGGCTTCTCTGTTCCTGTGCGTACAGAGGGCCCCAGCATGCTTGGTAAATAAACCCCTTGCTGCTTGCATGAGAGTGTCTCTTGGAGTTCTTCCTTGGCGGCGGTAGCCCTCTGGACTCTAACACATGCCCTTTAGTCCAATCAAATAAACAATTAATAGGTATAGTTCAGAGATCTTCCTCCCAATATATTTTTTGTCTCTCTGAAGTGGTTGGGAAGAGTCTTACTAATCAGTCTATTTTGCTCTTTAAATAAGAACCAACCAGAGTCACCGTCTCACCCAGATTGGCAATGAATTTTTGTTACCACAATTAACTTTCTAAAACACACACACACACACATGAGAAAATGGAATAGATCATACATATTTTCACATGAGCTAAAATTGCATTTCATAGCTTGGACTCAACCTACCTTTCTACACTCAACCCAAACTTCAAACTAGTTGCAACTTAAGTCTAAGATATTTCTCCTCTATCAGAAACACAGCTTTTCAGCAAAGAACAGAAAGTTCTCTTGACTCTATGTTTGCTCAATCTCTTCTTAATTCCTAGTCTTTTTGCCTCTTTCTTTTGCTTCAACTACTGAGCAAATACCATTACTCTCATTTCATTACTTTCTATTAATCTTTGAGATACTATAACTGGTTTCCTTAACATGTTAGGGAGGATTTGCAAACACAGAGTTCCCCTAATTTGCACACATGGAGTTCCCTTAAATGAATCAGAATGCCCTCTCAGATTCATAGGGCTTATGGGAAGAGTCTTACAATGAAAACATATTTAGTTTTGTATATTCTCTCAAATGTGCCTCCAGAAAGCAGCATTGCATACTTCAATCTGTCTTCATTTATTCAATTCACTGAGAGATATCCAGAGTCAACAAATTCTGTATGGTTAATATATTTAATTAGGATTTTTTCACTTTGTAGAGCAAGTTTCTAGGATGAATAAAAAATTATCTGGAATCTTTCATTTATATATCCATCATTTCTTCAACCTCATGGCATAGCACATTTTTTTCCATCCCTCTTCTGCTTTAGTTGAAGAATTTAGCTTAAATTGAAGTATATGTGATATGGTTTGAAGTGTTGGGGTCCAGAGCAGAGGGCCAAGAAAGAATTTTTGAGATGTCTTTGGTGCAAAAAGGTAGGTTTATTAAAGTGCAGGGATAGGACCCCTAGGCAGAAAGGGCTGTCCTGGGGTTGTGAGGAATGGCTGATTCTATACTTTGGAGTTGGGAGGAAGCAAAGACAAAGGGAGGTTTCCAAAAGGACTTTCTTGTGGGAAAGAAGACTCCAGGATCTTAGAGGCCACACTATCAGCAGGCTAAGGTGGTTTTCTCTCTAGCAAACATTAACATTAAGATAGTTCAGAGTTCCTGGAGGAATGTTATACTCTGCCTGCCTCAAGTACTTGTCAATGGGATGCAGGTTATAAGGAAATTTAATTGTACTGATGTTTCTGCCTTTGTTTCCCGCAGCATATGTGTCATTGAATTACTTCAACATGAATACACTTTAGTAACCACAAGCTCAAAAACATTCCAAGTCTTTCTTGCCTTTGTCCAATTCCCTCTCCTACTCTATCCTTTTATTTCTTTATTTTTTTTTATTTTTTTGACAGAGAGTGGGATAAGGATAAGCAGTTCCCACTGAGCAGGGAGCCCAATGCTGGGCTTGATCCCAGGACCCCAGAATCATGACCTAAGCTGAAGGCATATGCTTAACCCACTGAGCCACCCAGGAACCCCCTACTCCATCCTTTAAAATGTGACCATTTTCTTGACCCGTAACACGGGGATTAGCTATGACTGTTCTGAATCTTATCTAGATGAGTGCTTTGGCAGGCATTTTTAATGGATAGTTTCTGTCAATCATCACTCTGATTAGGAAATTTAGCTGTATCTTTGCATCTAGTTGTGACTTTTATAGTGCCACATTGTATAAACATATTACGCTCTTAGCATACCTTTAAAGGGGCACCTGGGTGGCTCAAACGGCTGACTTCAGTTCAAGTCATGATCTCAGGGTCCTGGGATCAAAGCCCTTGCCTGGGTCCCTGCTCAGTAGGGAGTCCACTTATCCTCCTGTCCCTCCCCTGTTCTCTCTCTACTCCTGCTCCTGCTCCCACACTCTCTCTAATAAATAAATAAAATCTTAAAATAAAAACAACGTGCATTTCACTAATGATAAAATTCGGATTGCGATTAATTTGAACCCCTGTGAATTAATGCTGCAATGAATATTCTTGTATAAGACTTTAGGTAAGTACATCCATTTATTTCTTGTGAGTATTTACAACAGTAATACAATTTCAGGATCACAGAGTTAAATCCCTTTTGCATTTCTTAGAACAATTTTTGTAGGATTCTTTTCTTTGAGATGGAAGTATGGGGGGCTAACATCTACTCCCTAATTTGTCTTAATAATGTATGTGATTTCAATATTTACCTTAGTGCTATATGAAGCTGTGATAAATGTTGGGTTTGACATGTCTGAAAACGACGTCCTTGGAGTCAGTCATGCACAGTAGAGAGTTTCACTTGACGCCAAGGAGAAGGTATTACTTAATCATAAAATGACAACAACACAGAACTAGAGGGTTTGATTCAAAGAAGAAAAAATTAAAGATAAACCTAAGTGAGGGGAAAGAATTGAATAAATACATAGACCATAGGAAAAAGTAAAGGATCACAAAAGGAAACAATCAACTTGGAATAGAAAAAGATGCACCAGCAGTCACAAGAATTTCCAGAATGTTTCACTTTTAGAACTTTTAATGTGCTTCATATATTTTCACATTTTAAGTACAGGTTTAAAGAGATTGTCTCAATCAGAATAGTGCAACAGAACATTCCAAGATAAAGGAACTGTTTACCTAACACCTGCAATGTGCTTAATACAATCGATCAGATGAGTTTCTAACTACTTTTAATTTTAAGTAATTAACTTAAATTTAAATAACCACCAATGGTTAATAGCTACCATTAGCTACCATGTAGGAAGAAGTATCCCAAGTGATCCTGAATGAGGGAAGCTGGGAGGACTTTATTTTAGAAAGGCTTCATCTCTTCTGTTTTTCTGTGAAACCTCATTGACTCAAATTCCATATTCTTCCACCTCAAGAAGGAAGCAAGAAAGTTCATCATTCTCTGAGCTTTGTTCCAGGCCCCAAACACCTGATAACACCTAAGAAGAGCTAGATCTCAAACATGGTCCAGGGTATTAGCTTCAAACAAACCTTTCTGATGCTGGCATCCATACCCTGACCTGCCATAATTTATGTAATAACACTCATTGTTCACCTGTCACTGGCCTTCGACTGGACCTTACCCTGGATTCCTGGAGGAACACTTACCCTAAACCCTTTTCTAATAAAAACCCCTATATCCCAGCAACTACAAGACTCATTCTTCTCTCTTTTCTGAGTCTCCAAGGCACTCCTGTTATTCTCTCTCATTCACGCTCTTCAATAAACTGTTTCATTTTCAATGGGTCACGTTTGACTTCTATCCTTCGTGAAGCCAAGGACCCTATTGGCCTGTCCTGTGGGACCCTCCCCAGGGTTTTCAGATCCATCCTGCCTGCATCGATATATTCATTGATATTTTTTTCTTCATTGTGTGTCATTAGAACAGGTTGTTACTTACAAGTATTAGAAATAAGCATATGTATCACTGTTTTATTAAATGTAATTTATAGTATCACTTTTGTCTCCTTATGAGTGTTAGTCATGATTTATACTAAAATATTGATTTTATTTTTTCTTAATAGAAATTTTCAAATTGATTACTGATGAAGCCTCCACTTGTTATCTAGTAAATGTGTAGAATTTGTTATTCATTTAAAGATGTTATATTTACTCTCAAGTTCATCTTAATCACCTGATGTGTCCTGTTAATATCTTTCAGGGTGTGTTTTTTTGTTTTGCTCTGTCCTTTGCATAACTGATATCAACGAGCATATAGATTTGGTTCACCATGGCTTCCTTAGCAGGACCATGGTTACTACATATACAAGTTACAAAATAAATATGTATTGGTTGAAAGAATTAATTGCTAAATAATTAATTTGCTTTCACACCTCACTTAGAATTTAATTAAGTCAATAAATATTGAATAAGAGTCTGAGGAAATAAGTGAACACTTTGTAAATGTTGAACTGCAAGAGTCATTTTTTACTGAGATTTCTTTTTCTCTTAATAAATTCTCCAAATGCTATGGCTTATTTTTTTGTAGATTGTTTAAAATATAAGGACAATTATCTAAAGACTTAAAAGGCAATCACATTTACGTCTTTTTGTTTGCTAATTTTCTGAAGGAACAGTTTCTGCATATGCTAATTGAATGGATACAATTTGAACCACCTGCTATAAAATGAATCCATTCACAACATTCTCCATATAATAGGACTAATCTCATTTGCAATTTCTCTTCTGCTGGAGCAATAATGAATGCATGTGGTATTCGAAACAGCTTATTTTCATATGACTGGTGAAGGTTAGCTGGTTGCAGAGTAAGTGGGCAGGGAATATGTTAAGGTGACATTATTGCCTTGGGAAACGTATTGCCTTATAACTGAACAGAAACCAGGGTCATAAAGAAGTCAATTTCTGGAGGTCGCCTTTCCAAAAAAACACCCCTGGAAGGCCCTGTAAGATTTTGTGGAGTATATCATGGGAAAACAAAACAAAACAAAACTCTGCTAGAATGGAAAAAGTAAGCTAAGCTAGCAGTAAACAGCGAACTAGGTTAAGTTTATGCTTCCTATGGGGTAACAATAGGAGCTTGTATTTTTACATCTTATTGCCTTAAAATATGCAGAAACTCAAAATGACATCCCACATAATTAAAAAAAAAAAGATCTAATTGGACTTTCAGATTGTGGCAGGGTTAATGTTTCATGATCCAAATAATATTCCATTTATCACAAGATAATTTACTGAATATAATGTATCATTTTCTTTTTAAAAAAAAATTATTAGGGGCGCCTGGGTGGCTCAGTTGGTTAAGCGATTGCCTTCGGCTCAGGTCATGATCCTGGAGACCAAGGATCGAGCCCCACATCGGGCTCCCTGCTCGGCAGGAAGCCTGCTTCTCCCTCTCTCACTCCCCCTGCTTGTGTTCCCTCTCTGGCTGTGTTTCTCTCTGTCAAATAAGTAAAATCTTTAAAAAAAAATTATTTACTTATTTGAGAGAAAGAGAGAATGAGGGAGAGTGAGCATGAGAGGGGGAAGGTCAGAGGGAGAAGGAGACCCCCTGCTGAGCAAGGAGCCCCATGTAGGACTCGATCCCAGGACTCCAGGATCATGACCTGAGCTGAAGGCAGTCGCTCAACGAACTGAGCCACTCAGACGTCCCTCATGTATCATTTTCTAAATTTCCTATGAATTGTTCTGTTTTTGAAACCCTCTTTCCTATATCTTCCATTGTAATATTTGCCATAAAAAACCCGTCTTGTAAATAAATCTAAATCGTCTCACTGTGTCTGCACTTGTAGTTGAACATGGATAAGACCAAATAAAACATGTAGCTGTACTGACCTGTGGGGGGTTAATAAGGAGAGCATGATCTTTGAGTCACATGCAAAATTCAAGAAAAAGTTTCCAAGTAAATTGGGTTTCCCTATCACCAGACAGGTAAATCGGAATGCCCCAGTTAGAGGGGAAAAAAAAATAATAGTTTTCAGATTCTGTATGCCCTAATATTCTGATGTTGAGTGCTTCAAACCAAACAAAAATAAACAAACTGTTACTAGTACATTATCAAAATCTATTGTGGGAAACAATTGCTAAAAATCCATTAAAGGCTCTCACAGGTTCTCTCATTTCACCTTTACAAACTTCCTGCGATTACTTTGTTTAAAAAGAAGGCATGCAACAGCAGTAAACACTGTTAGCTAAGAAAAATTCCCCCACTGATGCTTACATCCAAATTACAACCAACTTGTCCTAAATGTTGTCCCAGAGAGAATTTTGGCAATCACCCATTTAAGATTATCTGGTTTTCCCAAGGAGACCATTTGACTTTACCAGGTTTTATGAACCTCAGTGTTCTTAAAATTGTTCAAAATGAAAATTGTAGCATTGTCTAGTAATGATAAAGTGTATACATGTAATATGTATGAAAATTTTCTTAGAAGAATGAATAGATAATCCTATATGGTTATAAGGTGTCTATATTTCCCATTAACTGACACAATGTTAACTGTAAGTAGATTATGCAAGATCAAGGATGTTTTAATCTGTAGAGTAACCACCATGATATAATATACAAATGTAGAACTAAAAGTCAATAGATACATTATTTAGAATTTTAAAAATTTGGGGTTGCCTAGGTGGCTCAGTCATTAAAAGTCTGCCTTCAGCTTAGGTCATGATCCCAGGATCCTGGGATTGAGCCCCACATCAGGCTCCCTGTTTGATGGGAAGCCTGTTTCTCCCTCACTACTCCCCCTGCTTGTGTTCGCTTTCTCACTGTCTCTCTCTCAGTCAAATAAATGAATAAAATCTTTAAAAGAAAATAATTTTAAAAATTCACTTAATCTGAAACAAGGCACAAAAAGAGGAACAGAAAACAGATTAACAAAAGGAATATAAATAGTTAAATGGTAGCTGTAAATCTAACTACACTGATAATTACATCAAATATCAAACACTACAATAAAATATCGTCATAATGAATTTAAAAATACAAGATCAATTATATGCTGGACATATAGCAAATAGCAGGCAGGAAAGTGTGATGATTACTATAGATTTTAAAGATATGGAAGGCGCTATCATGAAAAACTTTATGCTACCAATTATTAAATAAAATGGACATTTCAGATTATATTTTTTGAAATATCTATTTTCAATTTGACATAAAATAGAAAATATTTATAATCTTATATACTAAGAAAAATGTTTTTCAAATTCTCCCCAGAAAGAAAACTCCAGGTTCAGACATTTTAAGTAAATATGGCACCAATATTACATAAACTCTGTCAGGGAATGAAGAAGGAGGAAGAAGTGTCTCGTTTGTTTTGTGAGACTATAGTAAGCCTCATACCCAAACTTGGCAATGTTATTACAAAAGAAAAAGAAGAATAAGGAGAAGGAAGAGAGCTGCGGGGACACATAAGAAGAGTTCAAACAAATTTAACCTAATGCGCACTTTTTCTGAAATATATTGATAACTTTTGAAATTAGCTTCCAAGGAGCCTGCTTTGATTATTCTATTTCTGAAGGTTTCCTGGATACAAAAGCATTTTAAGGCTTAATGAGTCTTAGCACTTTAAAATATGGAAGGTGGAAAGAAAGAGTTGAATATTAACTGAAGTGTTGAACCTATGGGATTGTAAAAGGATGTTTCAGAAAATGATTTCATAATTTCTGCATTTATTCCTTGGACACCCTACTCTCTAAGCCCTCTGATTTCTTTGAAAAGATGGAAAGTTTTTGTTTTGGTGGGTTTTTTTTGTTTTTTGTGTTTTTTTTACCTATAAACATAAGAGTAATTTTTAAAGTATCCCAGACATTATTACAGTGGGAATTTTTATAGGATGAAATAATTGAAATTTAAGAGTCAGACCACAGTTGATCAGTAGATGTTTGGGTGTGAAAATTCTGTCTTGTAAAATTTCCTTTGACCAAATAACCTAGAGACCTGTAAAGGCTATTTGTATTATTTTAGGACAACACATGTTGTTCTGGTCTTTTCTTTTTCTAAAGTCACCCTTGGTTTACCAGTTACATTTTTGAAAGTTTTCAGTGCATCCTAGTGCAGACTCTGGGTTAAGAAACAGAATTCATTAATTACGTCAATATACACTAAAAACAAATCTGTGAATAGGAAACTAGGATAAATTGCTATATTGAATTACAAAGTACCCTCAAACAGCGTATGAACTATTAGTGGAGAAATCAGAAATAGGAAATGGCAGAAGGCATGCGGGAAGCAGGTGAATGACAAATATATACAGAGGCAGAATGTTTGAAGTTGCCAAAATGAGTTAGGAAATTACAGAAAAGTTTAGGCAAAGTGTCGCTTTCAAAGGCATTTATTCATTAAGTTATTCACTAAATGTGTATCAAGTACACATGTTTTGTACTACAAACATAGTCATGATAAAATATCATCCTGACTTCAGAGACTTTACTATCTTGGGAATTTTTAAGAGCGAGTAATTTGAACAAGTAATACTCTTCATGATTAGTAATAGGCTGCATTTAATGTCCTAGGAAGCAACCCCCAGAATAAGAAAAATAGCATCCATGAAGACGGCTCAACCATCCAGGGCTCCATATCATACCAACTGATCTTTCCAGTTCCAATGTCCATCTGCATCCATCTCTTCTTTTAATACTCATGACTGATTATAAATTTTTCAAAAAAACAAAAAACCCCGAATCACTAAGGAATTGCTGAAGAAGAAAAGCAAAGCTGGGGGCATCTCATTACCTGACTTCAGGCTTTATTACAAAGCCGTGATTACCAAGACAGCATGGTACTGGCATAAAAACAGAGAAACAGACCAATGGAACAGGGTGGAGAATCCACATATGGACCCACAAATCTATGGTCAAATCATCTTTGACAAAGCAGGAAAAAATATCCAGTGGAAAAAGGACAGTCTCTTCAATAAATGGTGCTGGGAAAATTGGACAGCTACATATAGAAGAATGAAACTAGACCATTCGCTTACACCACACACAAAGGCAAACTCGAAATGGATGAAAGACCTCAACGTGAGGC
>PITA01013875.1:0-55751 GCA_004023965.1 Spilogale gracilis
ACACATAGACTTTTAATATTATTTTTCAATGCAACACAGTAAATTGGTTTGCAACATATTTAAACATAGTTCAGGCAAGGTATGATTTGATTAGAAGTAACTAACGACAGGAGATTTTAATAAAATGGTAGTTTTACTTTTGGATTTACAACCTAGAGCAAGGTAATAAAACGACCTCAATAGCCCTCTCAGCTTTTTTTTTCTGATACTCAAGATATTTACCTATAACAGTTTATTAATAAAAATGTTTTCATTCAATACCTATGCTGGGGTTTGAAATTTCATACAGCAAAAGAACTATCTCAGCATGAAAAAACTCACTTTTGAAAATGACAACTTTTACTTTACTGGATATACAAATTGCACTAAGCACTTTAAAAACAGAGTTCTAAACTCATTCCAGAGTAAGTTTAAATATACTCCAAATTCAGTAGAACACAATGACTGGTTTAAAACCTTTATGTAAATAAATGAGTTTTTTCAAAACCTACAATTTTAGTTAGACCTGCGAGAATTTTTGCCAAAACTAAATAATTCCAGACAAAACTATATTTCTCAATAAAGTTATATGATGTAAAGAGAAAATTAGACAGTGACAGTTTTGAAAAATAATATTCAAAAAATAAAATAAGACCACCTCTAACACAATTTACACTTAGGAAGACATTCTGATTCCAAAGACAGCAAAAGCTGATTTGTGAAATACTAAAAATAATTGATCATTGCTGCAAAGCACTAAATTTGAAGCTAAGCTAAATGGCATGTACCACTCACTGCAATTTTAGGTAAGACCTTATTTAGCTCATCAAATAAAAATTCTGAACATGAAAAATGTCCAATATCATTAATAATCCAGAAAAAAGCCAATTTTTAAAAAGAACACAATCAGACACCATTTTTCAACTACCAAGTTAGTGAGATAAAAATGCAAATTGGCACAGGCTTTCTGGATAATAATTTGGCAAGTTATGTGAAGAGCCTTTCACCTAAGAATTCCCTAGGAAACTATCCTAACAATATCTCTGCAAATGAGAACAAGTATTTATGTACAAGGATGTTCAAGGCAGTGATTGACAGTAGGAAACTGTTGAAATAAATTATGGAAGACCTATATGATGGAATATTATGCTACCTTTAAAAGATCATGCTTTCAAAAATACTTAAAAATGCCAAAAAATGTTCATGGTAAAACGTTAAGTTAAAAAGCAATACAGAAATTTCATGTTAAGTTTTTTAAGACAAAGACTAGAATGTACATAGTCTTCAAAATATTAACATTGGCTATCTCCACCAAGAGGATAGATTTCTAACCAGAACAAAATTAAGTAATGTATACACATTAGTATATACTACATACTATAGTATATATATTAGTATACATGATGTGTTGTATACTATGTATACTAATATAAACTACATGCTATAGTGTATATATATGTATATAGTTCCTGAATTTAAGGATCTCATAATCTATTATTCAAAATTAATTAAAATCTAGTGGGGGTGGGAAGTGTGATATATAGGTGTTTAAAAAACAGAAGAATGTTGAGAACTGTGGAAGCTATATGATGATAACATGGAAGTTTATTCTACTAATCTTAAGTTTATTTTATAGGCATTGAAATTTTCTTCAAATAAAAAGTTAAAAGAATAAATAAATGGTATGGAAAATGCAATAAGTGTCATAACAGACCAATAAATACCATAAAAGTTCAAAGATGAAAAGGATCCTGTCTAGAGGAGGTACTCGTATCCTTTGAATAACTAGTAAGAGTTCAACAGGCAAATAAGTGCTTGAGGGTAGGAATGGGTACAATGAATAAGATCAGAGTGGGAAAAGGCAACTGGCCTTGAGCATCAGGCCAGTGGGTAAACTGGTAACAAACCCCTGCAATCTAACTGCTGCATTCATGTTAGACAAAATCCCCTAATAGAGGATAAAGAGCCATCACCTTATGGATTTCTGCTAGGCTGTGATTCCCCCAATGAGTCAGCATTTTAAATATGCAAATGCTCACCTGGCATGAGAAGGATAAAAAAGCATCATTGACTATTGCAGACTTCTGGTCCCACCCTTGCTCACTGAAGTAAAACTATCCCTTTTACTGGTGTGTGATTCCTGGGTAATTCCCATGGGCTCTTTATTCTCACTGGACAAAACCTCTCTGAGATCTAGGCATGTTGAAGGATATAAGACAAAGAGCTCATTTTTAAAAAACTGTACTCATTCCTTATCCTTCCCAGCCCTCAGCCTGGTTGGTGTTTTTTTTTTTTTTTTTACCCCAATAGCCTATCTCCATATAAATGTCCAATTTTGCAACACTTTAGGTACCACAGTGTCTCCTTGAATGAGTCAGAATATGCATTACCAAATAGTGAAAGAGTCTAGTTTTCCTAACCAATATCTAGTTTTAAATATTTTTAAATTCACATTGCTTCTTATAATTTTTCCATAAATATCTAACTATTCTCAAAGCTACCATTTAGGCTACAAATGCATCCTTCAGTTTGTTAAAGAATATTTGCATGACTTCTGAATATAAATTTGGAAAAATGCAATAACCTTTAGTGGTTGTAAGATACAATTTTGTCTTCCTCTATTAAAAAAAAAAACTACTTACTCTAGAAGTAATATTTCAGAACCCAATATTTTTTAATTTTAAAGCAGAGCCACACATTTGATAATTCTTTATATAGCATTTTCAAAAATCTTTGTATTGTCTTAGAAAATATGCATGCGTGGAAGTTTGAGGCCAGACAGCCAGCATCATTGGTAGCCCCTGTTAATGCTAATTGAGTTAGCATAAACATGTAAATCCCCTTTTATAGATGTCTGGCTTTTCCTTTATCCAAGACCAAACTATAATCTACAAAGATAAGTAAGATCTATGTTCTTGATTTGTTTTGCATATAAATTCTTTCACATAGATAAACTGTTGATACGTATTCCTCCTCTGAAAGATCAAAGATCATTCTGCAAACACCAGATTTCTCTGCTATCCTCCAGCTCTCCCCGGATTTCTGTTTCTTTTCCCCTTTGCCAATGTTCTCTGAATAGCACCAAATTAAGGAATACTGACGTTCTTCCTCACTTCCTTGGTGGCATCCTATGGTGACGACATAACAGGAATATTATGGTACCACGTCTCCCTCCTGATCACTGAGCATGTGTTTGGAAATATTATGTGTGCATGCATGCAGAAGACAATCACACACACTACTATGCCCATCAGTGCCCACGGCCAACCAGAAAACCTGAAAATTAACCTAGTGAAGACGAGACAGTGATGGCAGTTCATCCATGTAAGTCACTAAACAGAAAACTTTTAAGGAAACACATGGTTGCTAGTATCTCCCTCTAAAACTGGATTTTAAAAGGTTCATTATGATGAAAGCCTCTTCCATGGTGAACTTTGCACCAGACAGACTTAGCACTGAATTTTTAATAGAAGCTTTTTGTAAGTAAAAAGCAGCAAATGAACAAGAGAAAAAAAATCATGATTTTGTAAAAGGGATAAATGTGAAAATATACTGACGTGCAAAACAAGTGATGTATTATTTACATTTTATTTGTAACATTAATAGAATAGCACAATTTGTATGTATTAATATAATTTGTTTATTATCTGATATATGCATTATGCATATGTGATGTAAAATTTCTTAACATTAACATATAACACTAATTGAATATTATTTATGTGCAAGGCACAATGTTAATCAATTAATAAACATGCTCATTTGCTCTACCCCACCCTATATGTTACTATAAATGTTACATTTTGAAGGATGAAATCAATCCCAATGAGATTAAAAAGGTGCCTAAAGTTAGAGGCAGACAGCAAACCCTATAAAAAGCTGTTACTGCCTGTTTACCCCTGTATCACTAACACTTAGCATAAAGAATGGCATAAGTAATGGTATAAATAAGTAATAGGAGTTCAACAAACAACAGTTAAAGGACCTAGTAAAGGCAGGCAAGTAGACGGGAGAGAAAAAGTGCGATAGTCCCAGGTAGGAAGAGAACACAGAATATAAAACCCATGGAAAGACATGATTCTGACCCTCAAATAAACTATAGCTTAATCAGCAAGGTAAAACACCTCAATATGTGTGAGAACTATTACGACGACATGCACTCGACATGCACTCCTGAGGATCAACTGCACGGGCATCTAAACTGGCCTGGGCGCTAAGAAATGCTTCCCGTAAGAGGTGGACCATAAGCAAGTCTTGAAAGACAGTAGGAGTTAGGGAAGAAGTTATGTGGTCCAGAGTACAAGGCCTTAAAGAGGTCAAGGAGTAGAAAGGCCACAGCATATCAACTTGACATGTCACTGGTGACCTTTATGTGGCACCTGGGGAAAGTATGGAGGAAAAATGCCAGGTCATTGGACAGTGTAAAGAGAATGTGACATGAAAATATTTGGCTGTGTAAAGGAAAGAACAAAATGGAGGTGGAAGTTAGTCTCAAAAATTGGTGTGTGTGCCAGGAAAAAAAGGGAGTTTGGTGATTCAGAAGAAAAAGGGAAAAAGACCCATGGGGAACATGAGAAGCTCCCCCTCCCCAGAAGTAGGAGGTTCAAGATAATAGATGATACTAGCAAATTAGGCATGGTGGTTTAGCTTTAAAAGCAGTTTCCATAGAATAGTGGTGTGCTGTGTGTATGGTGTGGGGGTGGGGGTTGTGTGTGTCTTGGGGGAAGTGTGTGTGGAGCCAGAGTCTGGGCTCCATCGCATGACCCTGAGATAAGGACCTGAGCAGAAATCAAAAAGGGATAGGACCACTTGACCGACTGAGCCACCCATGCGCCCCAGTACTCCCAACTTTTAAATGAAGCCAATGAAGTCCGCTTGAAGTTTTTTTTTGTAACACTGACTTGTCTAAAAGCAGGGAAACTGTTCACAGAAAATACTCAGTAAATTTCAGTTTAGTCCTATCTATGTCTAAAACAATACACTATCATTAAAAGAAAAAAAAAAAGGTTTCTAATGATATGTAAAGAAAAAGATGAGGCTTCCCATTGGCTAAATCCAACCAGAAGACTGAGAGAAAGAGTCAGATTGCACAGTTGTCAAAAGTTAGCCTCTTGGAGCAGATAGCGGGGTGGCGAGAGAGCTGGAGGGCAGATGGAAAGACACAAAGCCGACAACAGTGAGGAGGGGCATTAGTACAGGGAGACTGTGAACATGATGTAGGTACTTTGACAAAAATCAAAATCTGATTTGGTGACACGAGAAGTGTTTAATAGTCATTGAAGGACTTGTTGCTATAAATCTTGTTTTTAAATTTATCAAATTTGAGGGAATCAAGAAGTGTGTCAGGGCCCCATCTTGTTTGCTTTGCACTTTCCGACAGTTATCCAACATTTTAATAAAGAGAAATGTCACCACAGGTTCTTGAAAACGAAGATTTAGTTCCCTGTATTATTACCCATTTACACATATCTGAATATGCCATACAAAGCATTCAACCCAAACTCAGCACATTATATGATTAGAGTGGCACTAGTCAGAGCTCCAACAGTTTCACACAAGGGGGATGGGTGTGAAAGCAAACTACAGTAATAACATTATCAACAACCTCAAAGATTCCCAAACAAGATCTTCCATCTTGAAAAAGTTAAGATGGGTTCCAATGCTTAGAAACTACGACTCCAACTGTCTCAGTTACCACAGCTTTAAAACATATGGAATTTGAAACTATCTCTTGAGGTACACTTCAGCAAATCTCAGAAATGTAAGAATACTTTTTATTTCAGAACCTAAAAAAAAAAAAAAATCAAAAACAAAACAAAAATCCCACCTTTAAAAATTCATAAGGCAGAATCGTGCTACTGTAGGTTTCATTCACATGTCTGCGCCACTCTAGGGCCTTTGCATTCTTCTTGGAATTTTCCAGCTTAGTGCACGTGTATCCTCATGGTCTCCTCTATAGCTAATTAGCAGCAGTCCCCACTGATGCCATAAATAAAGAGCCTGAGAAAATCCAGGTAAGTGTCATTTCCCAACTACAAAGGCAAGCTGCTAAAAATACTCCACAGAAAATATAAAGTATGAACTGCAGTTACTAAATAATTGTGAAAAGAAAGAAATTACGGGCCTCACTTCCTCCCTCTACGCTTGACCAGGGACTGAATATTCAGTTCAGTGCTCATGAGAATCTTTTAATCCCTCCACCTTCCCACCCCCTAAAAACCCCCCCAACTACAAACACACTCATAACAATTGGAAGCAATGTCATAAATGAATAATTCAAATACATCAAGTTACCTAAAGCAAACTTCAATTTCTGTCAAAAAATAATAATTTTCCTAGAGATTCTTTACCCAACGTAAAGGGACTGATATCACAGGAATGCCTCTAGGGATCGACCTACCCTGTCAAACTTTGACTATAGGAAGACCAAATCATTAGGAATATTTAATCATCCCAGCATTGATAAAGATCTGTAAAATAAAGCTTGTCTATAAACTTACTGAGTCACTTAAATAAAAAGCAATATGTTTCACTTCTTCAGCTATATAAATATAGACTTGTATATATAAAAACAAGCATCATCCCACATCCACATATATATGGCATGGGCATATGAGTAGGATCGATGATGTTTATAGATGTCTATATGTATTTATATAGAGATATACATAGGCTCCCAAGCAAAATGTTCCTTGTTTTTAAATTCCCTGATTTTTGTTGGTAACAGTTATTTCTTGTTAACCACATAGTAAATATGAGACTATCACATTATGTAAACCATGCAAGCTCAGTTACATTTTTTTCCCTGAAGATCGTATTCTGTGAATTTATAAATGAAGATGCCACTTTTGAACAGGAACACACAGTTTTAGTTGTAAGCAAAGAACTGGTTAAAGAGAACCTGATCACACCAAAAAAAAAGCAATAGGTAGGTTAAAGAGAGTAGCCGAGGAAAGGCTGCCATTCATTAGGTTCGAATCAGAACATAATTCTCTTAGATTGCTCTGAGTTTTATCCCATTACTAGTTAACCATAAAATTTATGTAAAAAGATTTCACTCTGAAAGCACTGTGTTCTTTAAGCCACTATGGATTTGTGATATTTCTTCATTCAGTCTATTCTTCATAATTCAGAGTCTCATTATCTAGTTGTAAAATATCTAGGCTGTGGGTTCTTTTCCTTTGCTCAAATTTCTTATTTGTTTTCTGCACTATGTCATAGTGACAAGACAGAGAGGGTCAGGGAAACGTTATCAATCAATCAGCATTGCTACTTACTAGGAATTCTGGAAGCAAGTTTATTTGGAGGGAGTGAAACAGCTGGTTAACAATTCTTCCCTTGAAACAAAAATAAATGGAATTATCATTTCCTAACAATAGATCATAACGTCATGCAAAAATTAGGACAAATCAGATTCAAGCAGGAGAGGAAGTATTTTTAGTATAGAAATAACTTTCTTGAAACAGTTACAGTAATAAAGAAATAATGAACTTAAGTCATTACCTTAAAAGCATGTTATGTAAATGTTATCTCTCAGTGTCTAGTGAGGAATAACACTTTGACTTACATTTCATGCACTACAACGACCTCAGATATAGCCATCAATAAGCCTCTTTACTGTCTTGCAACACCAAAAGCAAACTGCACATTAAGTCAAATTTCATAACATAATACCTCCTTTCTCCCACATGTATCCTCCTTATACTATCCTCCAAGAAAACCACCCCAGAACGGCTGGCTTACTCTCATGTCTGCCTTATTTCTCTAGCTCCCCTACTGAGAGTTGGCTAATGAAGGCCATGCACCCTTTGCTAAGCCATCCACCCCCGCCCTAAAAGAGACAGGTTATATTTACAACCCTTTGACCCTTGATAAAGTGTGACATACACAGTACTTATAAGATACAATCAGGTTTTGACAATAAACATCTAGATGGAATTTTTTAAAAGAATTTTTATTTATTTACTTACAGAGAGAGAAAGAGGGAGCACAAGCAGGGGAGTAGCAGGTAGAGGGAGAGGGAGAAGCAGGCTCCCCGCTGAGCAAGGAGCTCAATATGGGGCGTAATTCCAGGACCCTGGGATTGTGACCCGAGCTGAAGGCGGAAGCTTAACTGACTGAGCCACCCAGGCACCCCTAGGTGGAATTTTTTTTAAGATCTGAGAAATCGGTATATTATCATCCTCTTTCTTATGAAGTCTTATGGTTTAAAGGAAGTTTCTAGGAGGCTGACTAAGGGAAGACTGCCACCCTCCTGAACCAGTATGGCTGGATGAGTGCCTTAAGCAGCATATCTACAGTTCTCTGGTGTAGATGTAAGAGTCACCCAAGAGCTGTCAGCTGGAAACAGCTATCATGCCCAGGGTTAGGGAAACAAAGGGAAAAGGGTGGGTTTGTAGAACCTAGAAGCCCAGAGGAGAGGCAATGAGGAGGAAGCACCAGCAGGCTGATTTCAGGAATGTAGGGAAAAAAACAAAAAATGGAAAGAGCTGATGCTACCAGGGTAATGAGGACGTAGAGTAGGGTGAAGTTCCTTCTTGCTCCGAAAGAGTTCCAGTCTTTCTCTAGCACCTCCTATTGGCAGAAGCTAACAGGGGTGCTAGCTGGAGAAGAATAAATGTAGTTTGCTCCAGCATCCTAAAGAAGGGTGGGTTTGGAAATTAGTAAAGTTCAACTTATCTTAAAAAGTGTTATGAGGGGAAAACTATCTACTAATTAAAATGTAGGTGGACATACTCTCCTGATTCCAAGAGAAACCAGACTTTGGAAACCATTTTCACCTACAAAAATGAAAGAATATTTTAGAAAGCATTACCTTTGATGGTTATATAAAATAGAGCATATCTACTAAACAGACGGCAAGACAAAACATGAGAGAAGAGACGAAAAAGTAGACGGATAAACCACCATCAGAAAAGTAAAATAGTGTTGACAAATTAAAATCTGCATAAAACTGTAGAAAATATGTCAGCATGAAGATGATAAACTTGAAAAGTTCACTTAGAATAGAAAGAAATGGAACAAAGAGATAATAATGAAAGATGCAGTACTGAAGATCAGAGATGGAAACAATCCATCATGAACACATAGTTCTCATGAACGATTAGGCATGAAAAATGGCAGAAATATCATTTTGGGGGTAAGAATTTAACACATCTGTCTAGATCTACAAAAGATCCAGTTAAGTGTAAAAAAATTAAAAAGCAAAGTAAAATTCACATTATAGAGACTAATCCTCCTTTTCAAATATCCATTAAAGATTTCCCCTAAATCATCACTTATTAAGACACAATAAGAGTAGTAATTTTTTTAAAGATTTTATTTATTTATTTATTTATTTGACAGACAGAGAGATGACAAGTAGGCAGAGAGGCTGGCAGAGAGAGGAGGAAGCAGGCTCCCTGCGGAGCAGAGAGCCCAATGTGGGCCTCGATCCCAGGACCCTGAGACCATGACCTGAGCTGAAGGCAGAGGCTTAACCCTCTGAGCCACCCAGGCGCCCAAGAGTGTAATAAATTTTAAGAAGAAATCATACTATTTCTTTACTGACCACACTGCAATACACCTAGAAATCAGTGATGAACATTTTAGAGACCAAAGTTGATAATCTGTGAGAAATATATGAGTAGCATTCCAAATTTGCTGGCATTTTAAAAGGAAAACAAAGCTACTAATAAGTACTATTCAGCAACTATTCACAATGCGAATATTAGATATCAGCAGAATGTTTCCTATCAACAAAACATATTGGATACAGCCAAATGGATAGTCTGGCACAAATTCATAATCTGGAAAATAGCAGTAATGAAATAATTTAACTAAAAAAACCAACTCAAGGAAAATGATTTCTCTAAAATGGGTCCCAGAAAACCAATATAATGAGTTAAAAAACATATTAATAAATTAGAAAACAGGAAAACTACACAAGTTAAATAAATCCGTGGAAAAAAACACGTCTCTCACAGAAATCAATTTTTAAAGCACAAATATAAAAATTGAAAAGAAAAAGATTATATAACCATAAACAAAACTTAAATTATCTAAAATTACATATATATGTGTATGTGATTAAAGACCACCTACTACAGTGTGAGTTAACGATTAAAAGAGAATTTTATTTTTACCTTTTTATTTTTCATTTTTTATAAAGATTTTATTCATTTATTTATTTATTTATTTGACAGAGAGAGAGAGAGAGAGATCACAAGTAGGCAGAGAGGCAGGCAGAGAGAGAGAGGAGGAAGCAGCCTCCCCGTTGAGCAGAGAGCCCGATGTGGGCCTCAATCCCAGGACCCTGAGATCATGACCTGAGCCGAAGGCAGAGGCTTAACCCACTGAGCCACCCAGGCGCCCTTTATTTTTCATTTTCATAAAATATTCTACAATGTACATGTATCTCCTTTACAAAAAAGTTTGATTTTTGAAAAATGGCCTGAGGGTAAGAATTTTTCTGTGATATTCTTGCCAGATTCACAAAATTTCAGTTCACCTAAATTTAAAATGGCAAACACCATCAATATTCCAACTGTACAGGGCCACAACTAAGTCAGTCATTCTCATAAGGCTTCTGAAAATTTACACTTAAATATTCATAAGAAATTTAAGACATCAGTGAAATCAATTTTATAACATCCAGTTTAATAATGTTTAACATAGAGAAAATCGGCGTGCTATTTTATCGCCTCTACAGAGCTAAAGACCACAGCGAAGTTCTGTGATATGACAGCGAGCATATATCTGACAACAATGATGAATCCTCTGCAAAATATGTAGAACTGACCTCTCTTCTACTAGTTAATGCCCTGTTGATCCAGAGTGCTTTCCTGCAAGATTCACAGATACGGTTCTGTCACTTGATTTTATCAATAATTAGCTGGAGTGATAATAAAATCAATCTTCTACTTGTGCTGAGTGTAATAGTCTTCAAAGTGCTTTCATGCACATTGTCTAATTCAATTTTTGTAAAAAACAAAAACAACGACGAGCTAAAGAAGGCAGAAATAGAAGTGCCAACCATGAACGTTTGCACTTGTGTTTCATGTGAAATTGAAGACGGCCTACTAATCATTTGTAGATAGTCTTCACATGAGCTTTTCATGGTGAGGAAGCCTTGTTATTGATTAAAGTAAATCTGGCAATTCTGTGTAAAATAAAAAGGCAGCGCCCTCCACTATTACGAAATACAAACCTATTGAGGAAGGACTTTCACAAGAAGTGCCTTAACCACCCCTTAGGCTAGATCTGGCTCTCAGCTGGATTTCACAGACCCCAAGCAGTACTGTGGTGGTCGCTTGGCAATTACAAGGCAGAGAATAATTTCCCATCTGGTGTGTGGTTCTGAGTATCCCATTCAAGGACTAGTCTCTAAAAGTTTAAGAATAAAAAGTAACCAAAAGACCTGGGAACAATGGTCAATTATCTAATTAGCATTTCAAAAGGCAGTGATAAAAAGGAATAATACTCGGAGGCCCACTACTCAAATGAACAGCTGTGGTTGACAAGATCAGTTAATTAAGGCTTCAGAACTTTTCCAGCCCATCTTCTTTCACTTTTCTGGTCCCCTCCTTCTCTCCTTTTCCCGGGTCCTCCTTTCACCTCCCCTTTTCTACCTTTAAGTGGAGGCATGGCTTTACCTTTCTTCTAGATGTCGGCCCTACTGCTTTTCCCCTCCTCTCTTTACGGTCTTCCTCTATTTCCCTTTAATTTGCTCTAGAAAGCCAGCGTTCCTAACCTTTATGTCAGATTTGGGTAGTTTTAAATCACCTCTTGTGTTTTCTGAATAAAGTTTTACATGCTCTGATCAATTCCAAATCAAGTAAGTTTACATTTAAAATCTCTTCCTAACAAAACAATTAAATGACATTGCTTTTTATTTCCATGTGAACTTTGGCTGATTGATTTTTTTTTTCCCTGAAGCTCAGTGACCGTCTATAAGAAAAAAAATATCCTTCTAACCATACTGGAGAAATATCACACTCTAAATTAAAGATGGTTGGTGAAATTCTCAATCCCTCGATTTTACGTTGCTTTTTAGAAATAAGGAAAAGTAAATTTGAGGGTCTTATTTACAGTAGAAACCTGAAATGCATTATCTTACTTAATTACCAATACAACCCTGCAAAATACCTATAATTAACTCCATTTTATAGATTAGAAAATTAGGTACGGTGAGGTTAAATAACTGCATTAAGTCCAGAGTCTCAAACCAACTGTTGTTGACACCAGAGGCCGAAGAGGCCCCTACCCTCTGTTACCTTCCTATTAAAATACATGATTAAAAATGCTAAAACTAGTTAGATTAACAACCCAATTCCCAGATCACTGGCGCACAGCTTGTACACAGAGTAAACAAACTTCACGTGTACAGAGATGGAAAGCTACCTCCATTACCGTTCGCCCTCGGTGCTGAACCAGCAGTCTGTGTGAGCTCCACACTACACCATGTTTACCCCAGTTTCATGGAGGAACAATGAGAAATGAGAAAAGAGAAAATCAGCTGGTGGTCCTTATTGTTGATAATAATTATCTGCAAACACACTTCCCTGCAGATGGCTGTGAAAACACTGTCAAGTCTCCTGAGCCATAGGTGTGTGTTCTAAGGGCTTTCTTGTCCTTTCTAGATGCTGGCATTGGCATCAGGGAGCCATTCCTACCACCATTCCAAGTATCTTGGTCAACCAGCTCTGCAATATTTTTTGCCATCAGTAGCCCCTTTGGAGTTCCACTGGACTCAGCAGTGTATCTACAGACCCACAAAGAGGAAAGAAATGTGCTACACTTCAGGAAACATTAACAAAAAACTTCACTTTCCTGCGTACATCACTCTTATTTAACAAGGGATCCGCCTGTTGGTCCAAGTCACTCTGCCTTCTCATGCTTGGAGCCCACTTCACCTCCTCCACTGTGCGAAGTCAGGTTAGTCTTAGCTGTTTGCCTACAGAAGGTCAAGGAAATGTTCTATTATACAAAGGGAGTAGGGATTTCGCTTGAAGCAACTAAGAGAAAAGGCTGGGTGGGATCTCATGCCCCTTTCACTGCTCTAAGCTACTTCGAGGCTTTCAGATTATATACAAACAAGGGGCCAATTTTGGGACCAGAACTAACCCTGAAGCTGGATCTTGATCATTCTTCCACGGCAGTGTGCCTTAACATTAGGTCACTGATCTTCTTGAGAACCTTAGAACCTCTATTCCCACTCTCCCTCCAAACCTAAAGGTGCACATATATGTTTAAGGGCCTTCTCCCTTTCCTCCATGAACTCCGAATCAAGACTTCTGCTCCAGGCTTACTCCACCAAGATATTAGAACCAGACTACCCAGGAAGTCTCAACAAATCCATTGCGCCTGAAAGCCTAGGTAAGGTAAAACTGTACACCTCCAACACAAGTTTTCCTGTGAAAAACAGTAAAGAAAAGAGATGAGGGATAAGTGGCTAACTCAGGTGTGTGTCTCCCCTTGCCAACTAGGCTGCCAAGGGGCCCCTGACATCCTCTGGCTAATATGAACCTCCAAGGCAGTGCTGACACCATATCTACCTTCCCATGCACATCTATAAAGCTGCAATGGCAGACTTGCCACTGTCCTCGGTGGGTCATATGGAGGTTTGTCTAAATCAGCTGAGCAGAGATTAAAAGGGCCTGTAACAGCAAGAGAATCTGGAAGGATCCCTGTTCTGCAATAAAGTCACAACACAACTATTTTCTCTCCAGAAAGAAAACTGGTGAGAAATTATTTACATGAATACAAACAAATTACTTCAAAGAATGGGAAATACTGAGGCCACAAATGATAGATTCACATCTCTGGCTCTTCTGAGATCTATAAACACCATTGATGACTGAAATTTAACATCCTGGATAGCCTGGTGCAAATTCAACCAGATGATAACTGCGAACACACAGCAAATGTATGAGGTTATTTGTTTTCTCTAAATAGTCAGGGTATCAGCAATGAAAAAACGCCATGCCATGCACATCACAACACTCCATGAACACAGGCTAAGTGAACAAAATGTAGACATTACTGAGCTTCTTTGGGGGAAATAGAGGTGAATCCAATTTGAAAATCTCAAAATGTTCTGCAGTGACCTTCGCCAAGATTTCCAAGTGGCAACCAACCAACCAAACAAACAAACAAAAAAACAATAATGAGAACAAAATGTATCTTCTGTTACAAAAATGTGAAGTATAGACGCACCCTCACTATAAATATACAGCATAGAACCTCACCCAAATAAGCTCCCACAGACCACAGCCAATTCAGCAGAAAGCATGAAAAGGAGCTAAGATAGTTGTACCTGCTTAAAGGTCACCTTGAAACTATTTTGCTGAATCTTTAGAAATTTGCTTCAAAAAACAAAAGTGTGTGACCATATGATTCTAATTAGTAGGGAGCAAGAAGGTTGAAATTTTAAAAATCTGTCACATGAGCCTACCACTACTCCTTCCGCTGCCATTCCATGAGCAAAGAAATATTTTCGCTGTGATCTGTAAGCTGAATGATATTCGACACACACGTAAAAAATAAATGCATTGAGGGTGGTCGTTTATAAGATTTTAGTCACCTTACATTTGGTAAATACTTCGGTACAGGTAAGAAAAACAACTCCATCTAATAAAAAAGAAGTCTAGAATTTAATTCTTCTATCATGTACCCCCACTTAGAACCATCCCCATAACCCAATCCATTCGTATACAGTCAACAGCCCAGAGGTCACCTGGAATCTATCACATACTTGTACGGTCAATAAATCTGAAAATAGACTGGAATAAAACTGTGTTCTAACCAACAACTGTTCTTAAATTAGTGGTAATTTTTGAATCTTCCTGAGTCTAAGATGTACTAAGAGCACATTTTTGCCAAGATGCAAAAGCAAAAATATACATAAGCTACAAATTTGGGTCTGTGCACATCTAACAATCAGAATTTCATGGAAATTCAACAACAGCAAAAATATTAAACATAATTGGCTGACGCATCAGTGTCATTTAAAAGGTTACTCATGACCCTCAGCTAATTTCTCCAAGCACGTCGCATTTCCTTCATTACTGACTGAACCTAAAATTCCAAAAATAATCTCAATCACTAATATGTGTCCCTTTATTGTTGTTTTTAGTGTCTTTTCAACATTTTTCTCCCTCTCTTTTTTTTTTTTTTTTTAGTTCTGATGTTCGGTTGCAGCTAAAACCTGTTTCTTGAATATAAACAAAAAGAACTCTTAAGGAAGTCAGAGGCATTTAAAACTAAATGCCTTTATTCTTTAGAGATGTTTGATTCTGTTCCTGGTAAAATATTTAGCTCCCAAAGGACTCCAGGAGAGCTCCAGAGTTTAGATTTTTCTCAACATCTCAGGAGTAAACAGTTCCATCTTTCATTTTTACCATGACATTTCACCCTTACTGAAACATAGCATGAGTCATTTTCATCCGTAACTTCTTTTCTTTCTCTACAGAGAAGCGGGCGGGTGGGGAATGAGGTCCTGGCCATTGCATAACTTCTTCTTATAATCTCTCACTAGTTATACCATATAATCAAGTTAGTTATCCCTCAGATTTCCTTTTTAAATAAATGGAATAATATACTTAGCGTTTATTGTTTTTTAGATCAACTTTCAAGGCAATCTTACCTAGATCTACTACCTGCTGAGCTGAATCTCTGCAGGGAATCTGAGTAAAATTATCACTGACACCGGGAAGGAAAAACATTAACAACTTCGTGATGGCTACAGTAACACATTTCTAAAGGGAAGCAAATTGCCAGTGTTTACTCTTGAATGGAGGGGAGGGAGGGGACTGTCATGAGTACACAATGCTAGGAGGAGGATGTGGGACATTTTAAATATGTAGACCCTCCGACAGGCCTGAACACTGCCATTTCTGCAGGTTCTTCTGTGACACTCCTCTGGAGGCACATATTCTGGAATTCAGACTTGCAAAAGAACATATCTACCGAGTTCCACGTTGCCAAGCACCCCGGCAGGGAGACTGCTGTTTCTGACATATTACGTTCATTTCTGAAGAACAAAAGGTTCAAACGTGACTCCTCCGAGAATAGCAACCGCTAGGCAGCACAGAAAGATTGAGTAACTGGTTAGGGCAAACTGGTCTGCCAGGAGGAGGCAACAACTTTCCCATGAAGGTATTGAATAACTTTGCTTCCAGAACTACACAGAAATTGAAAAAAGAACTCTGGAGCTATCACAAAGTAGGCAAGCAACGAAGAGCAGGATTGAAACAGGTGATGAGAAGGAGAAAGTCTATTCTGAATCACAACTATGCTGTGCATCTTGGCTCGGTGCACTTCGGGTTTATTTGCACACTCTTTTTAGAAAGAGTGGGGGTTGGGGATCCAAAGCGGATGAAAGAGTTATTTATGAACAGACGGGACACCAGGATGGGGTGGTTAGAAAGCCTTGGAGGAGTGTCTGGACTTGTGGATAAAGGCAGAAGCAGACATATGGGGAAATCTATATAGAAGAAACAGAGAGAGTGAGGAAGAGGCTAAAACAGGCAGATGGCTGGACTGTAAAGGAATAGCATTATGCGGGGGCTCTAAAGAAAGGGAGATGGCCCTGGGAGGGGGGATAGCTAAGGGAAAAAGACGGTCAGGAGGTGAATGCTTGGAAAGTTTTTTAAAAGTTGCAGAAATTAGATATGAATAAAAATATTCTTTAATATATATAAGAGCCAGGAGGAAATTAAAGCAAAATGAAAAAGATACCCACTTAAAAAAAAAAAAAAACTGAAAAGTGTTCAAAATTAACAGCAAACAGTTTTTACAGAAGCACGAAGAAATTATAGCTAATAAAAACTGAAGACGTAGGGAAGGGCCCTCTTGAAACAGACAGTTTATGAAATTACCACTAGATTGCAAATGATACCGTCAAAAATTTTTGACCACATTTCTGAGGCAGAGTAGGTACTTTCTGGGTTACTGAATATCTTCATACAAGTTTCTTATACCACTGGGCAAGTGCTGGACGAGTGCTGGACAGTAAGTAGTTACTTTCACTCCTGAGGGCAGGAACTGTATCTTACTGATCTTTTTATTCTCAGTATCTAGCACTATGGTTGGCATCAAAAAAGGATTCAATAAAAAGGATTCCTCACTGGAGGAAGGAGTACTTTATGAGTCCCAACAAAAGATAGCAAATAATTATGTGTATGTATGACTTCATTCATTTGATATTGTCTCTTGCAGGGTAGAAATTTTTAATTTTAATTAAGTCCAGCTTATCAATTAAAAAAATATATATCAAATAGAACGAAGCTTTCCAAGTCATGGTTTTGATATATATGGTCAGGAATACAGAGATGTGTGTGTGTGTGCATGTGTGTGTGTGTGTGTGTGTGATGCATAACATATTAGGATAATTTTTCTACTGATACGGCCACTACTGTTTTGTGAGCAGCAATATATCAGAGCTAATATTCATCAACTCAATGTAATCAATAATCATCACTTAATAAATGGTGTCTGTATTCTCCTGCCTATCATGTGAATGACTCCAGTCTTCACTGGATGGCGGGGGACATCAATAGAGCTAGAAAAATTATAAATTGTGTTTGGCTGTATTCCACCTTTGAAGATTTATTATCAAGTTCATTAGTGTTTAAGAATAAAAAGCCTCTTACGACAACTAATACAAACATACTTTGCTTAGTTGGATGAACATCAGACATGACCAATCAATACTCTATTCAAACAGAGAGCATAATATGGCATACCTGTTTAGAAAAAAAAAATTATTTCTTCTCCTTGAATAAATGGAAAACCAACCATCACTAATGTAAAACTGGCTTAAAACAATAACGTATCAAATTTACATTTCATTAGTTTGCCTCCAAAGTATTACTTCAAATTTGGATTTATACCACTAAAAAATTCAAACAAATAAAAAATTAGGAGTAAGCAGGGTTAGTGGGTCACTTTAAGCAATATAATGTCTACACACTTCAAGCCCACAGTATTATTTCCTAAAAGGAATCACCGAGCTTATGATTCATGAGGTGAATCCTCCACCAACAACTGTCAATTCTAATGATGTGGTTAAAGATGGATTAAGGAGCTAGTAATCATCACCATCACACATTCTCATCATCGGTATGCCATGGCTAGACCTAAGTTCCTAAACCTCAGATATCGGCTAATCACATCAGCTTCTAAGAGGCTGTTTAAGGGGGTGCCTTTAGTTGCTCTTCCAAACCTATCTCGTCCAAATTAAAGGCAGAACCCAAGGCGTGGCGGGAGGCGGGCGGGGGGGAGAATTTCTTTGGGAGGACTGGTGGCCAAGGAAGGTTGGGGAAAAAAGGAAGCTAGAAAATCATGATATGACCACCTCTGACATGTGCTGCTGGCCATAGCCCATGGAGATTTGTCCAATTCTCTCATAGTTTGATATAATTAGAATATAAACAACAAAGAGATCCAAGCACAGCTTAAGAGTGCAAGCTGCCCGGCCTGCCTGCACAGTGAGGCATCCGACTCTTGGTTTCGGCTCAGGTCATGATCTCGTGTGTCACCTCAGGCCCTGAACTCAGCGTCAAAGTCTGCTTGAGATTCTCTGTGTCTGCCCTTCCCCCTGCTTGGGCGCTCGCTCTCACTCTCTCTCTCCCTCAAATAAATAAAATTTCTTAAAAAAAGAATAAAGAAAAAAGAAAGAGTGCAAGGTGCCCTTAAAGAGCCTTCCAACACCAAGGTTCTATGATTCTATTTCTATACTCTGAGTTCTATTTGGAAAAGGCAAACACTCTCCCTTTTTTTCCTTGCAAAAGTCCTTAGAAATGCAATGACCGTGCTCTATTTTTTTTACCAATCTAGTGATAAGAGCGCTGAATTCTCATTTAGGTTCCATCCACAAAAACCAGTGAGCAGGTCTCTAAAATTCATGTGCCTTAACTCTGCATCTGTGAAATAGATATATAGCTGCTTTCTAATGCAGATGTAGATATGGATAAAATACAGGAAAAAAAATATAGGATGTCACAACCACCACACATTTCTATATGTATTGTCATATGTATCCCTGGATGTTCCTTTCCATCCTACCATCTTTTCTAGCAAGTGGCCACAATTACACAAGATGTGATGAAAAACAAAATACCAGTAGGACTACAGGTCTATCTTTAATTCATTTTCAGAAATAAGAGAAGAAACACCCATGATTTAAGTCTGCTCATCAACAACCTCAAGAAAAGCTGCACACTGAACCAGCCTCCCTAGGAAGCCCACTGCCACAGGGCATGCAACCCCCCATCATTATTAAACACAGGCCCAGGTAAAGCATTCTGGCTTCTATCAAAGGGCACATCAAAGAGCAAATATGTACCCTCACATGTTTAGAATTGCTATAAAACCTGAAAATGCAAGATCAATGCTACAGACCACAGGGACCCATAAAGCCCAAAGGAAACCAGGGAGGGCAGGGGTCTACCCGGTTAATGTTATCCCAAGAAGGTGTGTTCTCTGGGTACACAGCTGGACCCCATTAGAGCCTCTCCAGCTGCTCTCAAGATCACCTAGCAGCCTCAGCCCCCAAAAGCTGCAAATCAGACTTGGAAATTCATGAGAAAGTATCTTCAAAGATAAGTTCCTAGACCTTCTGCAACCCTTACTGAGTTTTCCAGGAGGAAACATTTAACAAAAATGTAACTCTGAATCTCCAGGTGACACTGCCTCAGCCCCTTCCAACCCACAAGAATAGTGGAAGCATCATTTTTTAAAGGGTGAGTATTAATAAATGCCTTCAGTACTGACAATTTTCTGTTACCCCAAATGAGTGTAAGACTATGCTTCATCGCCATGTTTCTGTCTTTTTCCTCAGCGTTGCTCCACTTCACGATGTCTCAGTTCTCCTTCTTCATTCCTTTGTTCTTTCTTTTAATGAAATTTGCTGGGCAGCTACCCTGTGCGCCAGGCACTGAGGATGAGTACTGCACAGGGCTGGGCCCTGATGAAACTTACATGGTGGGGTGGAAGGGAGAGAAGAACAGGGCCACACGATAAAAGAAGGCACAAATAGGTCAAGTAGTGAAGTGACGTGAAGAAAAATGCAGCCACTGGGGGTGTTGTGAACCCTTTACTGGGCAGGGACATGTGACTGTGGGAGGGGCAATATCTCCACGGAAGGGATGAAAGAAATGGAAAGGGACGGAGGAATTGAGAAGTCTGTCCACTTCCTGGCCAGTTGCTCTCCACTCTTCTCCTTCCTGACAGGAAGAGAATGCTTAGGTTTCTGACCGCTACAATGTCACCCAGACTTCCCCACGGTATGACAAAGTGAGAGAGTAGAGCCGGAGTTGGGACCTAAAAGTTAGTAGCTGCCTTATGTCCTTCCGGCAACCCCCCTGTTCTCTGAGCAAGAAAACTAGGACTCTTCTCAAATTAAATTTAAATTTTAGTTTAAAAAGTCTTTTTTTGCGAGACTGTGAAATCTATCATATCTATAGCTTTTAGAATATCATGATGTGAACCTTAAATGCATATTACTAAGTAAAAGAAGCCAATCTCAAAAGGCTACATACTGTCTGATTCCAACTACATGACATTCTGGAAAAGGCAAAACTATGGAGACAATACAAAGATCAGTGATTGCTAGCAGCAAAGTAGAGCAGGGCATGGAGAGCATGTACGATATTTAGAGCAGTGAAAATATTCTGTATGATATTATCAAGATGGATATATGTCATTACATATTTGTGCAATCCCATAGAACAGCCAGCCCCAAGAATGAACCCTAGTATAAACTATAGACTTTGAGGGACTGCGATGTATCGATGTGAGTTCCCCGGAGAGTGAAGTTGGTAGTGGGGGAGG
The DNA here is from genome assembly GCA_004023965.1 of Spilogale gracilis. NCBI lineage: Eukaryota > Metazoa > Chordata > Mammalia > Carnivora > Mephitidae > Spilogale > Spilogale gracilis. Next base: position 20,794 of record PITA01013875.1, read on the forward strand.
CAGGGCTTCCTGGGTCAGGGGGTACAGGGGAGATCTCTGTAATTGCTCTCACTTTTGTTGTGAACTTAAAACTGTCATAAGAAATGCAAGTCTTAGAAGAACCAGGGCTCTGCGTGGCTCCGTGTGTTAAGTGCCCAACTCTTGGTTTTGTCTCAGGTCATGATCTCAGCATGGTGAGATGGAGTCCCACATGGGGCTCCATGCTTAGCAAGGAGTCTGCTTCCCCTTTCCCTCTCCCTCAGTCCCTCCCCTCACTTGCATGCATGAGCTCGCTCTCTCGCTCTCGCTCTCTTTCTCTCTCTCTAAAACAAATAAATCTTTTAAAAAGCCATGATATTACTTTATATTCCACTACATTCTTGTGAGCGCATGAATATAACAACACAGTGAAGAATGAGTGAAGAAACTCCCCAGTACACCAGTCTGGTATGTCTCCTCCGTTCTCAGCACAAATGTGCACGAACAATTCTTGCCCTCGCTGTACAGACAAGAAAACAGAGGTTCTGGTTCTTTTCTTCACGCTCTGTTGCACTCTCCATAGAGACCCCCCCCCCCATGGCTAACTCCTTCTGGCTAACACCAGGTTAGAGTGCACGGACGCTGCCAATAGTACCACACTTCCTAAGAAACCGTTCTGATACTCCAGTAAGAAGAGTCTCCATGTCCCGCATTTCAGAGCTGGTGTTCTCGATTCTTCAGTTTCAGTGTCATCTCCCCTGGCATTATTTAAGTCATGATTGGCAAACTCCTACGGTACATGAAGATATAAGGTTCTGCCATGAATTGTCAAGGTGGGGAAATCTTAGCTGTCTACAATGAATCCAAATGCTCTACTAAAATGGGCAAATATACGTGTAGAGGCCATTCTCTTTTTAGTGACGATATAAGCAACAGAAAAAGAAAGATGTAAGCATAAATTTCAAAACTGCTCTATTAAAAACGAAAGTAGTACACATTCTTTATTTCTGATTTAGTAGAAGGAAAGAAATTTGTAATACTACCAAAGCTTAAGGATCAGTTTTTTTCTATTCTTTTCATTGTCTGTGAACCTTACTAGATCAATTGAGGACAGCGACAATAAAATATATTTTTTTCTTAGAGGCAAATCAAAGAAAGAGAGCAAAATCAACTCCTTTTTTACTAGACAAAAACTAATCGAAGCAAAAATAAATATGAAATTAAAAAATGACCAAAATACAGAGTTTAGGCCTTAGTCCAATTAATAAATAGAGAAAAAATGATCAGTTGAAGGCACTCTATGAGTTTCAGCATTAAAAATCAGAAGAAAAATGGCTATAAAAAAAAATACACCTGGTCTTGAGAGTCAAATCCATAGCAATTTCAAGGAAGTAATATTTTACTTCTGGAAACAGTCCAATGACAAATGAGAACAAACCAGGAAATCCACAAAAGGATCTTAGTGAAGCTTTTATTTAAAAAAAGAAATGTGTTTTTACTTTCTAGATCTAAGATATAAGACACATTCTATATAAAACTATACTTCATACCTTTTAGCAGACTAATCTGGCCCTAGTGTAAAATAGTCAAGTTATTATTTTTTGTCATCTTTTTTATGTTTCAAGTACCCCTTAGACTTTAAAATTATAAAGACTTCATTAGCAAATACATAGAAGTAATATCAACAGTAATATTTTTTTGTGTTTCTCATGTCATGACCTTCGAGGATCTACAACATTTAAACTATTAATACATCCATTTTTTTTCCTACTGTGAAATCTAAGAAAAAATATTACTCTTAAAATTTCTAAAAACTTAATTCCTCCAATAGTCAAAAATGTGTTCTTATATAACAATGGCGGTCGTGTGAGGGGCAAAAGAGGGGAACGATAGCAAACTCTGAAAACCTCTTTTCAGCTTCAGGCCATGAAACCATAGCTTTATAGGAATAAATCTATAAGAACAAAAGGATCATGAATATAATTATAGTAACCTAGTGCCACCCTACACATATGAAGGCTTCCAAAAACTAGGGACTCTGCAAAGGAACAACTGTAGTCAACACAATTATTCAGAAATAAGTACCAGAAAACAGAAAATCTATGGTTGTTAGAATGCTCCCCCGCCATATAAGATATTATGACATAATACTGTATTGGAGTCATATTATTTGGATTACCACAAAACAGATTCCTAAAAACTGAGGATATAAGCAATAAGTAAGTATTTTAAAATTTGAGGGAAGTCTATATTTTGAGATTCATTGCTGATACAACTAAAAAGCATAGACCAAGAGCATTCTTTCTTTGTGTCTGCCATCATACTTCTAAAAGTACTTCTAGACTTGAAAGTCTTTAAGAAAGACCTAAGTACTGTGGTATCACTCTTTGCAAAAAAAAAAAAAACTGAAAACAAGTGTTCTTGCATTCTGGCCACACTACCTTCCTTTCTCAACTGTTTCCTTCCCCTTTTGCCTATTACTTTGAATTATGTGCTGTTAATAATAGGGAGATTCTCATTCCCATGAAATAGGAAGATGTATGTGTGCGTGTGTGTGTGTGCACGTGCGGATGCGCACTGAGAAATGGGGGGGTTGGTAATTACCGTGGCCAAGGATCTTTAAGAATGTTTACGTTTTCACAGCTTAGAAGATGTTTTTGAAGGGGCTCCAGGGCATTTTGTCCCTTGCAGGACAGGTTACTGAGGTCTACATCAGCAGCTCCCCTGTGCCTCCCATGCTATAGAACTTCTGCAGCCAGGAGAGATGAACTGATTTTAATTCAGGAGAACACACTGCTCCAACAGTACCTGGAGAGTTACCCAGGTAATGGCTGACTTGACGGTGGGCCCTCATTTGCTTGTCTGGATTTACAGGGCAGACACATGTCTTTAGTTCAAATCAAGAGTCTTTTGATTGAACTAAAGACAAAGGTGTTAGAAGTGATTGTGTTGCCACTTGCTCCTTTGGTTTGCATTACTGGTAAATGAGTATGCTATCATTTGCCTCTGCTTTGCTTCACAGATGTCTACAATAAAATCCACATGAAATGCAGTCTTGCAGGCTTTTCAACCGAGCCACAATATTGAATGTAGCTCTAAAATATAATCCACTGGTGCTCCCCTCCCCAACAGACAACCTAAATAAAATAAATCTTGATGAGGTTCCTAGACCCTCTCACTGGTTGGGAACATTTGTCCTATGTAATAGGACAAGGATCAATTCAAGGCCCTCTTTTAAATAGATTGATATTTATCTTTCCCATTTGGCTATACTAAAACACGGCCTAACAAAGAAGTCTGATTATAACACTATAGCTGGGGCCTTAGCCAGAAGGCTACACAGGAGGAAAGTCTTGAAAGGATTTCTTTGGTCTCTGGAAAGGATCCCAGCTTCAGGTGGCAAACTGTCCACGTTTGCCCAGGACTTTTAGTGTTGGTTATCATACTGATATGCCAGTGCCTTTCCCTAAACACTAAATTCAAATGAAGCAACAGAAAAATTATGGCAATATGAGGCATATCTGATGCTATGATCCTTTAGCAAACAATAAATATAAAAATGGATAACAAATTCATTTTCTGCATCTTCTCTAGATAGAGATCTCTCCAGAAGAAGGCTATAGGAAGATTTCATAAACTAAAATGAAAGAATGAAGGGTCAATATTTTGGACAGAAACCCTCCAGACTCAGGAGCCATTTCATATCACATTCAGAAATAAAAAAGCAAATATCCACACAATAACTGAGCTTTGAAATGAAACAGAACTTCTCATTTCAACAATATAGCAATCAGAGATTATGCACTTTTGCTTAAACACGCACATGCACACACACACAGAGATGCACATGTGCGTACAATCCTGGATAAAATAGTAGAGTGTGGAAAAAAGTTAAATTCATACCCAAACTCAAAAGAAATGAGATTCCCAGAAGTAATTCACAGCCAGAGTGGAAAACATATAACTGGAAACTATAAAAGAAATATAAATTCTAAGGGATAGGGGCTGGACGTTTAATGCTCACTGAGAAAGAAGATCTGTAATTCAGTCACAAAGCCAAAGCTTTGGAAAGGCTATTGACTCCAAGTCATCGATTCAGGGAAGTGGCAAGGAAACATGGTTTTGGCAAAGGCTCAGGTGGGCAAGAATAGAGTTGCCAATGAGAAACCAAACCTCTAAACATTTTCCATATGTAGCTGCAAAATCTAAATTTATACTATTTGCATAGTTTGGGAAGCCTAGGCCATAAAATTAATGTAAAAACTGATACCAGACCAGGGGAATTCCTGGGAAACTGACAGAAACTAACATAAAACCACTTTATAAGAACTCCCATAACCCAGAGCACATGAAACGCCAAAGAAAACGAATACCCAGATAAAGATGAGCTCACAATCAAAAATTAAAAACATATGCAAAGCAATCGACTGTGGAAGAGTCAGCAGACACAAGATAGAAGATTAGCTTCTGTTTGTTTAGACCATGACAAATATAATAATTTGAAAAAGACTACACAAATGTATTTAAAATGTTAGTAGAGACAAAAGAAGGAAAAGAAATCACAATAAAAGGACAAGTTTGAAATGGAACCAACTAGAACACTGATAAAAATATAGCTTTTGAAATTAGGAAACAGATCTTAAATAGCAGATCAGATGCAATGAAAGCAAATCACATGCAAATGAAAGCAAAAAAACCCAGAATTATGCAGAAATCATTCATTCATTCAACAAATACTTCCATTGTAGATTGTGCATCCATTCTGCATTAATCACTCTTATAAAAATTTGGTTTATATTATTGAACAAGACAGAGACTTTGATCCTAATAGAGCTTATATTTTAATGGATGAAATTAGAGAGGTAAAAATGAGAGAAAATATAAGATAGATATCAAGGGACATGGTATAGAACGAAAAGTTCCAAAAACCTTCTAAGAATTCCATTAAAGAGATAGAATGAGGAAGAGGTGATATGCAAATTATTAGCTGAGACATTTTCAGAATTTCTGAAAGATAATAAAATCAGTACATTGAAACAGAATAAATAAATTTAAAAATAGATGTGGACACATCACAGGAAATCTGTAGACCCCCCAAAAAAGAGAACATCTCAAAAACAGAAAATAAATTTTTTTTCACTAAATAATTATGGTATTTTGTCTAAGAGTAAATGGATGTTCAACCCAATGCAATTAAGTTTTGAAGACATCTCTTTTGACTAGTTACAAAAATCTTTACTTATTTGCAGGTCTTCATTACTGAAAAATGTAATTGATTTTTTCCTGTGGTATTCTACCTGTATTTTTGTGTTTTCTTTTATACCAGTCCCCTAGTTTGCCAGATCAAGAGTTTATATTTTCTGAGAAATTATAAAAGCCATCATTTTCACAACACATTAGAGAAATTCCTTATATATGAATTTCTCATTCCCCATACAGGCAGGTAGCTCTAAATAAGTCAATAAATATGTTCCTATTCTACAAGCATTAAGACTGGGACATACAAAAACCTCACAATTAAGAAAGTAAAAGAAAGGATACAACTTCTCTTTCACAAATATCTATTTTATCGATAAACCATTGTTATTGATCTGTAAAGATTTCTTCTATATACACAGGATTTCACTCATTTTTCCCACTTTATAAACTCAATCACTGACTATTCCTTTAAAAGACTGTGTCCATATTCATTTTGTCCAAATGATTTCATTTAATAGAAAAATATAATACAGCAAGACGAAATATATTTTGAGAATAAGACCTCCACCACTGCTAAGGTTACTGAGTATGTATGCCCATGTATGTAAAGATATATTTATCTCTTTCACATTGTTACCTCCATGATATGCTATTTGAAGACGACTGAATTCCAAAATATGACCATGTGAGTAAGTAATAATGACTATGCGAAGATCCTCTATTATCTTTCATAATCATAAAGAAAGAGATAAATTCCTGTTACATGCTTTTCTCAATTTCATTATACACATATTATCTCTAACATCGTTTAACCTTTATATGGCATTTTATGTTGCAAATTGCATTTTTAATGTAGTCTTCACAATTTTAGAACTAGTCATTTTTCATCCTATTCGTGTTTTACCCTAATCCAGCTAATTTGATCAAAATTACTGTAAGTTAAGAAAGCACGATCATTTTGATGTGGTAGCAATAAAATACTTAAAAACACAGGTACCTATATAAGTATATTTTATAGGATTAAAATTTCTTAATCTGTATCTGAACCAAAAATTCTCAAGATTAAATACTTTTTTTAAACATTTTATTTATTTATTTATTTATTGAATCACCCAGGCATCCCTAAATTCTCTTTCTTAATAAAAACAATTTTAATGCTACCACATTAGATTCTGGCTCACTATTAAACCTGTCCTTTAAATGTTTGCTTATGCATACATATTCTAAGCAATCCTCTGAGAAACAGTTCAGCTATAAGAGTAAAGGTTTTAAAAATAAGTAGTTATGTATTTTACAATAAAAATTTAATTATAAAAGATCAAAAAAGATAAGTATCTACCAGCAGCTCGACTACAAAATTAATAGTATTCTTAGTATCTAATGTAATTGTGAAATAACTCATCTGCCTATTGGATCAAGATGGACAATGACATGTTCATCCCTGATTATGGCCACTCATCCCTTCTGTACTTATTTATCTCTTCAGTTGATTCAAATTATCAAAGGAAAAGAAAATATGACATTATTTGGCATAGTGAGAAAACCATCAGGCAATAATGCTCAATTTTCCACCTATGCTTGACTAAAAAAAGATTAAGACCAACATTCATCTAGATTTATATTTACCACCACCACCACCACCACCACCACCACCACTGAAAATGTATGAAAACTAGGTTTAAAAAATATGAACCTAGGAATACATGATTTTATATTACTCTTTTTTTTAAAGATTTTATTTATTTATTTGACACAGAGAGAGATCACAAGTAGGCAGAGAGGCAGGCAGAGAGAGCAGAGGAAACAGGCTCCCTGCTGAGCAGAGAGCCCGATGTGGGCCTCGATCCCAGGACCCTGAGATCACGACCTGAGCCAAAGGCAGAGGTTTTTTTAACCCACTGAGCCATCCAGGTGTCCTGTATTATTCTTTAGTTCAAAAGGTACTTAAGGAAGATATATTAAAAGTTTGTGGAATTAGTAGGAAATAAGAGTTGGTTTCTATAAGTTTCCATGAGTATAGTCTCCATAAAATGCCATCAACGGAACGCTGAGTATAAACAGAGCAAAATATCCACAGGAAATCTTAAAAATTATTTTGCTTGACTATTATTTAAAATATAGAGTGGCAGGTAGTTGCACTAATCTTATCTCTGTATTTTATGGATATAGAATTATTTGTACTTTGCGCATTTAAGAAAAAAAAAAGCAGCAAACTGGTACCCAAAATGCAGTGTGAAAGAGATACAAGTAAGTGCGGTAGCCACTGCATAAAATGTGTTTCGTATTTACTGCACAGATAAAAAATGGTTGCACAATACTTTACCAGTAATAATATTCTTTTACAGAGACAACATAATGAGAAAATAAAAGAACATTTGCTCCTGATTTAATCCCCCACCATTTACAGTTTTACCTTGCAATGACCAACACACAGACATATAAGCAAACATATGCCCAAGCAATTTGTCACAATAATATTAAGATCATGTCCAAATTTGTTTTATTTCTTTATTTCTTTATTTTGGAGAGAGAGGGTGAGAGAGCACCTGTGCAAACTGGGAGGGGCAGAAGAGGGAGAATCTTAAGCAGGTTCCATCCAGCACAGAGCCCAATGTTGGGCTCGACCTCACAACCCTGACTGAGATCATGACCCGAGTCGAAATCAAGACAGATGCTTACCTGACTGAGTCCCCCAGACACCTCATGTCCACATTTTTAAAATAAGTTGTTACACATTTATGAAGGCAAATCTAGTGGAAAATTCATGATACTTTTATCAACTCCATCACCATTTTAATCTATTGAGAGAAACTCAATAGATGTAATTTTGAATTTACAGACACAATTGAAGACTGAATGAATTAAATCTAACCTAAAACTCTTAAGTATGGTCATCTGAGAATACACCCTTGTCAGTTAGTGATTCTTGAAATCCCTCAGGCACCCTCCATTTGTTGTGTGCTAGGCACTAAGCAAAGAGGCTTATACATATTTTCTCCTTTAATGCTCACAATGACATGATTGTTCCCATTTTACAGAGGCTCAAAGAAATTAAACTCTTTGACAACTCTATTGTCTAGGAAAGGGGATGAAATTAGCATCTCCATGACAATGGGGATGATAAGGGCAAGAGGTGGGGTGCCTGGGTAGCTCAGTCACTTGAGCATCTGACTCTTCTTTTGGCTCAGGTCCTGATCTCAGGGTCCTGAGATGGAGCCCCAGGTCAGGTTCCATGCTCAGCAGGGAATCTGCTTATCCCTCTCTCTCTGCTCCCTCCTTTTTCCCTGGAATGGATGCATAAAATCTTTAAAAATAAAATAACTAACTAACTAAATACATAAATAAGACAAAGGGTGTGAACTCTGATGCCAGATCCTATAGGTCTGCACACTAGATCTTACTTAGCAGCTGCATACCTTGAGGTAAGTTATTTAAATTCTCTGGGCCTCATATTTCTTACACTTAAAATGGGAATAATGGTACCTATAAGACTGGAAGGATTAAGTAAGATTAAATGAGATAATGCACTGCCTTGGCTAATAACTAGTACATGACAAGTGCTCAACAAAGATAAGGTTTCCTCTGATCTTCTCCAACAAAAATTATCTTTGACAATATACCATAAAGGTAAAATGCTCTCCTTTTCCATTAGAAAAGCAGCAGAAATCAGCCATAGTCTGAATTCATCAAACTTGTCAAGCTGTTCAACGTCCATTATTCTTTTTTATTATATTTAAGGCACTTAAAATAATCTACCAGTGATTTATTCTCCTTTTAACTAGATGCAGTAATTAGAATATCTTTTATGATACAGCGGAGTTTTCATTTCAGTCAAGGTGTGACTGTTTTAGAAAGCCACCGTTCACTGAAGAATATTACAACCCAGAAACTAACCGCTTTTATTCTCATTCTGAATAGAAGCACAAACACAAAATGAAGAGGATACATAGTGTATTTCTATAGCTGAAAGACGAAAATGCTCAAGCACACAGGAGCCAATAATTCCCAAAATACCTTTCATGAACTGAAAAATAGATATGTATGTTGCCATGGCATTCGGCAAAATTAATACATTTGAAATTTGGATTATGTATGAAAAAAAGTATGGTAAAGTTTGCCGCCCTTCCCTTAATGCTGGCTATGACCATTTTTTTTAATCAACCCAATATCTATTTCCCAGAATTAAAAATGAAGGACAGCAAAGAGTCCAACATATATTCAGGATCCAAAGTAAACGTAGAAATTATGTATTATTACTTGTCAACCGGAGGCTTGCTTCACAACAATTCTATTGAACATGCTAAGAGCAGAGATCACATGTGTGCCAGGATTCCATCCTGGCTCTGTCACTAGCTTGCTGGGTTAACCTCGAGTAAATAATTTAATTTCTCTGGGATTCAGTTTCCTCAATTGTAAATGATAACTTAAACAATAATGTTTACTAAGCACTTCCTGTGTGCAAGAATTGTTGTAAGTACTCTGTGTGTTTATTCCCTCGTTTAATCCTCACAATGTACCAGGGAGCTGAGCATTATTACCATCCCATTTTGGAGGAAAGGAAAATGAGTCACAGAGAAGTGAAATTACTCATTCTAGAGCTGGACTCCCCCAGTCCGAAGGATTTTACCTACTTGCCTCACCAACGTGAGGCTCAGATCATTTCAAACATTCCTCACAAGAATAAAGATTCCCAGACTCCATGCTCTCTCTTTTGGGGACTTGCTTTCATTCTTACTTCTGTAAATTATCTGTTTATCTTCCTGACCTCACTGTATGTTTCTCGGGGTCAGATCCTAATTATACATTTTTATGCATACCTATCACAATGAGGACTGAACTCCGTAGGTTATAAGCATACCCAGTGCTTATAAGTAAATTGCTAAAGGCAGGAGCTGAATCTTTATGAGGCAGGAATGAATCACCTGTTGCCCTGAGGTCCAGCCAATACTTTCGAGAAACAAAAATAAGTACCTATTCGTCAAGTCAAAAGACTGGAATTAAACAAACAAAAAATGACAAGATCAGCGCTCAGAGAGCGGATGCAAGAGTTTTTTTGCTACCAGTTAAACATAAGTGTATTTCCAGAGAACTTCCACAGTAGGTAAGATGAATCAAGCCCAGGCACGGGCTCTGGAGAAGTATGCATGTGATACGCTGTAGGCGCAGCAGAGAGAGCCATGACTGCCATCAGCACTGTAGAACCAAACTGCCCGCTCCCAAATTGGACCCAGCCAATTAAAAAGCCCAGGACCAGGGCACCTGGGTGGCTCAGTTGGGTAGGCGATTGCCTTCAGCTCAGGTCATGATCCCGGAGACCTGGGATCGAGCCCCACATCCGGCTCCCTGCTCGGCGGGAAGCTGGCTTCTCCCTCTCTCACTCCCCCTGCTTGTGTTCCCTCTCTAGCTGTGCTTCTCACTGTCAAATAAATAAAATCTTAAAAAAAAAAAAAAAAAAAAAGCCCAGGACCTTGGAAACTTGACTTAGCCTCAGTCTTCCATTCTGCAAAACAGGAATAAGAATAGCAGCTACCTCACAAAACAGTTGTGCAGAGTGCCTGAATTTGTAAATGGAATGTGCTTAGAACTGTGTTTGGCATAGAGTTAAGTACCACCTAACCGTGAACTAGTATTATAATGCGTGTACGTGGGTCACCTGGGTGGTTCAGTCATTCATTAAGCATCTGCCTTCAGCTCAGGTCATGATCCCCAGGATAGAGCCCTGCATCAGGCTCCCTGCTCAGTGGGAGGCCTGCTTCCCCCTCTCTCACTCCCCCTGTTTGTGTTCCCTCTCTAGCTGTGTTTCTCTTGTCAAATAAATAAATAAAATTTTTTAAAAAATTAAATTAAATTAAAAAAATAACACGTGTACATGTACATACCATTCTTCCCCACTTTAGTATGCGTGAACATTCTTTTTATCACTTATGACCAAACAGTTTTGTCTTCCAGTCAAGAAAGTGAGTTTTGCTCTTAAATTCAGCAAAGTTGTCCGATTTGCTTTTCCATTCAACCTTCAGTGAATAATAATTAAAGAACTTCCCTGGCGAAGGAATACACCAGGAACAAGAGATACAGCAATGACGGCGAGAGACTGGGACCCTACCCCTAAGGAACCTATGCTATAGCAAGCAAGACACACTGTAAAAACAATTTGACCCACAGGTTGTTTGGGGTTTTCCCCCCCCATAACTTAAGCGTTCTATTAAGTTTTCAATATCTGTCGGCTTTTTTAATTCAACATGACCTCCCACATAAAAAGACGTTTCACATTTTAAAATGCAGATGTCTAAACAAAAACAGCTATGAATTAAATATTTAAAAGTAAAAAAGAGTCATGACGAGCAGTTTCAACAGACAATGCTCTTCTGTACTACATTTGCAAAAATCAATGATAAATCAACATTTGCGAAAATATCTTCTTTGTAAGCATTAGTAATAACCATGAGAGTAACCAGGAAACAAGGGGCAACCAAGTCTGTAGCGGATGAAATTTCGGTGATAGGAGGGGCCTGAAGAAGGTATAAAGGACAAAGTCTAAGTTTTGAAAATCTACAAATAAGTCCCCCCAAATTAACCAGATGCACAGCATGTTCCTACGATCAAATATCAGGAACCAAAAGGAGGTGAGAAAAATAATAAATTTTCAGCTTTGAAAGCTGTAATAATATCACCATTATAATTCATCCCAATATATCAACACGGGCTTTACATTAACAGCCTTACGTTCAAAAATAGACATAGCACCACCCGAACATTTCATATTTCCAGTGTTTGGAATGAACGTCAGGGAAGGCTCCCAGCACGTGTTCCCATCAATCAGAGTAAGCGAAGGGGGGGGGAGGGGAGAAAAAGAATCAGGAAAGGGGAGCGCAGATTCTGCATTGTGGGGGCCGTGGGAGGGAGGATCGCATTCCAGTGCCTGAGGAGAAACATTCTCCTCAGTGCCGTGCCCATTCCAGACAGAGTCCCAACAGCTGTTTAGTCACCAGTACTTTGAAACAGACAGAGCTTTACTACAAATCCACTTTTACAGTTTTCAGACTTCAAACACCTTCTTTGCTGGGGCAAGGCAGCCTGCCCGGCCATCCAGAAACATACGTCCATTTAATTGTACTTGTCCTATTCCCTGGGATCAGAGTTGTCTTTTTCAAATGTATTGGTATAAAACAATATTCTGTGATGGGATTCCTAAAAGGCTATGGCCAGATGCATTTCAAAATCATATTATAAATTATTCTTTGAATAACAATTTTTGTCAAAACAACATCCATGCTTACAGTCACAAGACAACATTCTGATGGGTTAGACTGAACTGGTCACCTGTTTAGCAAAATCTGTTAACATTTTTAGTTTGACATCCTATAGAGTGAGTCAATATAACCATCCACAACTATCACTGGTATCTATTTATACCCATTGTGTGAAGAATTTAAGGATTAGAAGGCCTCCTCAAAAGCAGGGGGCAGGGAAACAGGTGCAAACTTCCCTAACAAAGCTTTGTCTACCTCCAAATTTTCTAAGACACTGGCCATTTCCTAGGCCATCTTTTTGATGCCTATTTGAGAGAGTTGCAAGAAAACTCTTGCCCAGGGAAATTCAACTCAGCCAAATGAGACCAGAAAACAATGTATAATCCCTTGCTTTGTGACCTGCTGCTCCTGCCCCAGACCTCTTTGGAAAACAGACTGCCATTTGTGCAGTAATTTGGTGATGTACAAAAACAAGGATGAGGACATAAAATAACAACTCTGTTTTATCGATTTAGACCAGAATTTAAACTCCCATCAAATATCTTAGCACTCATACTCTTTGCCATGCAACCAGGGAGCTGAGCGAGGTTTAGTGACCTCATCAAACCCACCCTTCCCGTTTCAAGACCTTGGCGATCTTCCTGGTATTCAGATGAACCTCTTATTCTGCTCAGTAATTTGAACAAGTCTGAGTAATGCTTAAAAAATGTGAATATGTAAAATTTAGGATAAGATTTGAATCCCAATTTCTTGAAATAGCAAATGTGTGAAATGATTTGCTGGGCATACTGCACTTAACTTGTTTTAATGATTCACATGTGGATTTATTGCTTTGTTTTCTGACAATTCCGAAAGGGAGCTCCAGGGAGGAAGATACTCCATCTAGGGGGTACTCTTCATGTAGGTGGTAATCTTCAAGCAGTGGTCAGCAATTTAGGGGATTTGTAAAATAATTCGATGCTGCAGCAGCACAGGGATCTTGCCCAGGAATGGAGTCAGAATAATTTATTCTTTCTGGTTCCTTGTGGCATGCTAGCATATGCTGAATAAATTTTGACCCTGAATGTATACACCGTCCTCGATTCGGATTCCTCTTGCCAATCTCAAGAAGATCTTTTTTACTCTATCCAGAACTACTAAACCAATCACGAAACTACCTCCTGCATTTTGCAATCAATTATTAGCTTATTCCCTGGCCACGAAGACTCTTTCAAAAACCAAAACTGTCATCAGAGTAGAGTCAACTCCAGTACATACACACTTACATGGCCCACGAGACAGTCGTGGAGACAACTCCTGGTTTCTAGAAGTAAATACTATTCCTTGACATGTCACTTGGGTTGGAACTCATAGCTTAAAGCACTTGCTGGGATCTACAGATTCTCCGAGTAAGACATCCAGAGTTTTCTAGAAATCTTATTCTCTCTGCTGTTGGACACACATCAGAAGAATCATTTTCTAATTTGTATTTCTAAAAGTATGTCAAACAAAGTAAGTTAAAGGCAGTGAGAGGAAAATGAGTTTAATCATTATTTTAATAGCTTTTGCTCTTACAGAATAGCACCCAACTTGGTTGCTATTTTCTCAAATTTCAATATTCAAAAACTGTTTTTTGGGACTCCTCCAAAACTCTTGATTTTATGTGTAGTGTAACATGGGCCCCTTACCTCTCCTAGCACTATTTTTCGCACGTTCTGACCCTTGATTTCACCTCCACCAACGCGCTCCCCGTGCTGATCGGGACCACACGACCCAGGGGTGGCAGGTCACAGAACAGCAGTCAATGTACTTAAGTCCAAATACTGACATGACAGCATCTTCTCTGGTGAGATTACACAGGCCCGAAATTTGGTCTTGTGCGTGTGTAGTAAAGTGCCACGTATACTGACTGTGTTATATAAATAATGAAAATTAAATTATAGGATTTTAGGGACACATTCCAAACAACCCATTTTACTGCCAACTACACTGGGCTCATGACCAGCTGTGGAGAAAAGAATGTCCCCCTCCTCTTAAATCTTTATGTTTCCACTGTCATCGATTCCCATAAACACGGATTGAATCAGGTATCCATCATGCCCAACCTTCTAAAATTTCAGAATCAAAATCATTACGCTTATCCCACAAAACCTTTCTGTTTAATGTTTACTGCCACATGGTTTTCAGCGAAACGCCCACTCTCTTCACTTCCGTGTGACCAAAACACCAATGCCAAAAACCTCTTCTTTCCATGTTACCCTTTCAAACACTTTGAGAATTACTGTCCCCCTCCACGGTGTGGCACAGGTAATCAATCACAGCTGACACTGTTACTGTTGTTTTTTAATAGATGACGCTGTGGTCAGGGCTTTGTGTGGATTTCGCTGATTTGCTCCTCACAAATCCGCAAAGCAAAGACATACATATTCTCGCCATTTTACAGAAAGCAAACTGAGACTCAGAGAGGTAGATGAACTCTTCTAAGACACATAGCTGCTGAATGACACAGCCGGGTTTCAGACTTCCCAAGCTAACTCTGGAACATAGCCCCTCAAGCCCTACTGTGTCTCTTCCAACCTCTATTAACCATGGTCCCAGTTCTCCTGTTTCCTGTCTCCAGACTTGACCCTCCATTGCTCTTTTCCTCTGAGGCCTCTTTCACTGTCTCCTCCACACAGGGATTAACCCTGCACTTGCCAAGTCACTTTCCTCAACATACTTAAAAGATACCTGAGAATATAATCGTCCTACACAAAAGCCTAGGGGAAAATAAGATGAGGGAAACAAGATTTTTTTTTTTTTTTAAAGCACAAAGAGAAAAAAAAAAAAAAAAACCTTCCAGCTTCTCCTTTTTCTGGTAAAACAGGAAAAACTGGGTATTTTCTATGCCGAATTAAGTCCTACCATGTTAGACTAAACAACGTCAAATGACAAGCACCATTTTCAGTCACCTCTCGGGAAGTTCATGGTGACAGAGGAGCAGCTGAAATTCAAAGGTAATTCCTTAACACTTAACTTCATCAGTCATTTACTCAGGGCTTCATACAGGCCAAGACTTCCCTACTTAACTCCTCCAAATCCTTTTCTCATTCGGTCTAATATCCCTGTTAGTTTACACGCAGCTGTCCAACCGGGCTGTCCAGGAAGGCTTTGTGACATCAGGAACTACCTAGTGCCCATCATTTTATTCCTTACAGAAACTAGCACGGTGCTTTACACTAGTCTGACTGCAGAATCAATCGTTAAAATTCAACTAAACTGAATTTCTGTTACATCGACTGTAGCTTATGAATAAAATTAAGGTCACTAATATAAATAACCTAGGTTTAATCCTGACATTTATGACATGGGAAAGACTTTACACCTACTTTAAAAATTAGCTACTACCCTTCTTTGTCAGCCCCAAGATTAATTTAATTTAAAATAAATTAATTACTGGCTTGTGACCAATTTTCCAAATGCTAAAGAGGCATTTCTTGAGTAATTTCATCCACGCTTTTAACCTTTTCAAGTACTCGGGTTTTGGGGGTTGTTTTGTTTTGTTTTGTTCCTTTTTTTTTTATCACCATGAAGAAAAAAGCGAGTGCAGGACAGACAGCACAGCCAGCGCTGGGGACCCTGAAAATGAGGCAGAAATGAAATGTACTGCACCAGTAATACAGCTTTTATACATCGCTTAATGGGCAAAATGCCACCGACTGGTTGGCGGCACCACCGTTGAGGCGTTCTCCTGCCATCGCACACAGCTGCGGAACCCGGGACCCAACCGCAGCCTCTCACTGAAGCTCATTTCATCCATTGTCACTCATAATATGATCTAAAGGAACACTCACAGGATCTCATAAGAAGTTTAAATGTTGTTTGATGAGAGTCATTAGATATTTAAATCAGAAATGAATGGAACAGCAAGAAAAGCAGTCATAGTACACATAAAGCAGAGCATAAAACCTCCAGGGTATTCTCTCCACTTGTCCGCTGCTCATATTTGAACTTCTATATGTTATACAAACCACAGACAGAGAGAAGCGCGCTCACACACACACACACACACACACACACACACACACACGCACACACACACATAGGTCTCAAAACCTGTTTTGGGTATGTGTCTGTGTATATACTTGTTTCCCCACCCCCCAAAGAATTTCCACTGCTGAGTAACTCAATAGAAGCTTTTCACACGAAAAGACCTGGATCATTTTTACAAGAGTAACTCAGTCAGAGACATCACCAAAATTCCACATGTGCCATCAACCAAAGTATCCGAAAAATTCAGTGGAAAATCATGTCACATATGACTGTCACTCAATGCCCTGTTTTGGTGGTTTCATTTCCTGGACTTGAGGCAGGTAATTGTATTTGCTTCCAATAAACCCAAGACTCTCATGGTATCACAGAAAAAAAAGCACAGCACCTGGGATAACGGATGACTGGGATTTCTGCAAATACACCCTTCAATACCCAAGAGCATTTCCATCTAGGTCTATGGAAAGGGTTCCCTAGAACACACAGTGACACAACAGAATAAACATCAAACATCAGATCTCTTCCTGAGCTTCAACTTCATAGATATTTTTTGTACCAGATGCAAATAAATTTCCAGCTTCAGGTGGTAACTTTCAGCCAAGTCCCCAAGCCCCCTGTGTTTAGGTATTTACTTTCTGTCTTTAGTTGGGGTGGAAAAGTTTACGAAGCTCTATGGTCTATTGTGTACACAGTGAATCAGTAAATATCAAGAAAGAGTAGTATGGCGTATCACGATATCCAAGGCTTTCAGTGTGGTGAAGCTAGTGGTGGCTCTCGGCACCACACAGGTGATAGAAAAGATTCAAAAGCTGTATTAAATACACAAGTCTTAAACTAAGTCTCATGGAACTCTACAGTGTTATAACATTAGACAAACCCAACTCAATGAAATCTAACATTTCCCTTTACTTTAAGAGAAACAAAAAAGAGAGTGATGATATTCTGGAGAGAAAGGAATAAGAAAGGGAGAAAGGGAAGGAGGGAAAGAAAGAAGGAAGGAAGGTAGGTACGTTTGATCCCTAAGTATGAAGTCATGTTATCAAGCAAATTTTTGAAAATACATAATGAAAGAAAAATCATAATTAACTGGTAAATAGTTATAAAGTTATCTAAATTCAGATGAAAAACATAAAGTGGCTCAGAGATTTTAAAAAGATGTATGGAACAGCTAATGAGTGATACCTAAAGCCAGCATAGTATATGGCGAATTTCACTTTAAAGGATTACTGAATGTTACACATTAGACTCTTGAAAGTAATGCAATTATATCCTGTCCTTAGCTATCCCAGTAAAACTGTAAAACGTAATCTTCTATTCTTTTGATTTTAGTGTAGAATAAAGTTGAGGAAAGAGAGTAGAGCATCTATTTGGGGAAGCAGGAACAATTCTAAGGCGTCTAATACCAGCGTCATTAATAAAGAGCACACACTGAATTCAAATTCCCTACAAATACTTCCTGGGCTATGGTCAATGAAAGCAGTAACATCTCCCTCTGTAATCCCATGGCATTTGAAATTCTTATTGTATTTGTATATTCTGCCTTCTATTACATTCATGTGTACTTCACTTAGATTATGTAAGTCACTTATAAGACCTCTGGGAACATAGTTTCTAGTTTGTGAAGCTAAAATGATCAAGCTACTCCTGAAGATCTAAAAGGACTAAAAATCTATTTATGAATGTCTCCTGGAAGCTCAGTGATGGGTATGGTTATCATCACGTGCCCCTCGAAGACACCAACCAGGAAGGCACATGCAGAGCTGCCCATACACCTCCAAGGAGTGCCACATGGTGCCCTGATTAGAATCTTTCCCGGGACCCAGAATAGACCTTCACACACATTCCTTGGTAATGGTTTGTAAAACCAAAGTGAATTCTAAAGTAAACGGAAACTAAACCAAAATGTGAATATAAAACCATTTGGCCAACAGGGGCGCCTGGGTGGCTCAGTGGGTTGAGCCTCTGCCTTCAACTCAGGTCATGAACTTGGGCTCCTGGGATCAAGCCCCGCATCAGGCTCTCTGATTGTTCCCCACCTGCATTCCCTGCTCCCCCACCTGCCTCTCTGCCTACTTGTGCTATCTCTCTCCTTGTCAAATAAATAAATAAAATGCTTAAAAAATAAATTAGATAAATAAATACATAAATAAATAAATAAAACCATTCAACCAACAGATAGCAGAAACGGCCTATGAATGCAAAAATCTCATGAGAGATGGGAATCAATAGCGGAGTGTTTCTTTCCGGTTCTTCCTCCAACTCAAAAATACTTTGACTTGCTATTAAAACTGCAGGTAATTTTTTCCTGATGCATACCCACACTGTGATTAGGTTTAAATAATTCACAAAGAAAACGATGTTTTTTTTGAGGGGCTAGCTTTCCTTTAGGTTTCCTTTCCAAAAACTTTTGTGTCCTTGCACTGCACTTTAGAGGCAAATGATTGACTAAATCAATAAGCATGTGTTCTCAGGTTAACAACAATTTGTTAAGCCTGGACACTCGACTCACGACACACAACCAGTAAAAACATGAAAATATCATCCTACAAATTCAAACAATGTGAACACCAAAGAGAAAGCTGCCCATCCAGCCAGTGAAAGCCATCAGTTTGACTTCCCTGAGCTAGATGCAACTCTCCAACAGACTGAGAAATTTTCAAATTAATTTGGTCACTAGTGTATCCATATATCCAGGGTACAAAACACAGTATAATTTGACCGAGATGGGGAGAAATCATAAACTGGTAACATTTTCAGAAATGTGACTTATCTAATAGAAAAATATTTGGGCTGGAGAGTTGACTGGATAGTACTGATGTTGCAGATTTGCAAAAAGTGGGAATATTAAGTACGCTGAACAAAATGCAGCCCCTCAACAACCTGCCCACCGAGTATTTTATGTACATTGTATGCGTTCTCATAAAAATTGTTGTTATCCCCATGCCTACCATGGCCAGAATTAAAGCCATAAAACTCTTGGCTAAAACGGAGGTAGAGAAAAGTCCCTAATTCTTCTTTCTCAATATGTTATATCAAATGTCTCTTAGTAACTGCATTAGAAAGCAATTACAGCTTAATAGCTGTCTAAATCCATTATCAGTGTACATTTAACCTTTCAATATTTAAAGATAATATTTAATTTGAGCACATTAATGTACTGCCTGTGAGACCAAATACATCTATTTAGTCTTTCTGGTTTTCCATCAACGATATTTCTCTTTAGAGACTGGGTCTTGTGACAAGAAGTCTGGTAAAAATGCAGTTCTTTCTATTTGTAGTTTAAACAGATATTAATAAATGAGAGGCCAGCCTAACCCCAAATGAGAAGTAATGTCCTTATTAACTGCATGTGTCTTCTACCATTAACAAAGCTGCTTTTAATTCTCTGCAGATTAATTTGTATCATTAATAGTTAAGTGAGCTTATATACCTTTATCTTTCAATGAGATTTTTTTTCAAATTCCAAATTGTTTAATCTCTTTGACTTTAAAAGGATTGAGTGGTTTTCCAGAACAGCATTTTTTTTCCACAATGCTCTGTATTTCACATCTCTGTTCAAGAATAATAATGTTTAAGAACTATGATAATGGCTTTCATATCTTAGTTATAATTTCATATCTTAGTTATATTGAGGCTAGATCAATCAGCAAAACCACCACCATAAAAGGAATGTAGCATAATTTCCCAATAATGTCATATTAATAAATGCAAATAAGGAAGATATTAAATTAACAATAGTAGGCCTCAGCTTTCAATAAGCAAATAACAAATTCTCCAACTAAACAGTTTCATGTTTTAAGGCCTATTGAGAATTTCAAAGGGAACTTTTTTCATAGTAAAGCAAACACACACATCCATATTACCTTTCTTTTCTAAAAAGAGGTTAAATCAATTACATTGCTCATTAAAATAGAAGTACTGAATCATCTCCTTTCATTACTGTTACTCAATTCAAGTGCTTCAGCATCTATAAATCTGGAAGACAGAATTTTGTTGATACCTTAGTCGCATTTTGGCAGGTTAAAATAATTCTAATGTAAGTAAAGTACTCTGGGAATTATTATTTTTTTAAGGTTTTATGTATTTATTTGACAGAGAGATCACAAGTAGGCAGAGAGGCAGGCAGAGAGAGAGGAGGAGGCAGGTTCCCCGCTAAGCAGAGAGCCCGATACTGCCTTGATCCCAGAACCCTGAGATCATGACCTGAGCCGAAGGCAGAGGCTTTAACCCACTGAGCCACCCAGGTGCCCAACTCTAAGAATTATTTAAATTTTAGCCTGTCTCCAGCACTTACTGCTCCCAATCCCAACTTTATGTAAACTCCTATGGCCCCTGAATACAGGAACAAGGCCCTATTCATTCAAGAGCACCTGTCCCTGTCTCACCAACTCCTAGTATTTCCATGGCCAAAGACCACTGGATCAACCAAACCATATGTAAATGTGCAATTCTTATTGGAGGAGGTCATCTTGATGACATGACCTCTGGCTGACCCTCAAGGTGGACTCAGACAATCAGGAAACTGGAGGCTCCTTAACCTCTCTCCTGTCTTTGGAATGTCTGTTCTGCCCACTCTTCCCGCAGTGGGAGCCATTCCCAAGATGTAGCCTTGAGAGAGTAAGGTGTTGTTAAGACCATCTGGACTTTGTATGTGACTAAACTCCATTAAGGCCTCTATATGAAGTCCTAAGATTCTAATGGGCAGACGCAGAGGTCTACTCATCTTGTGGCCACCCAAGACAAGCCTGATATGCAAATCCCCTTGCTTATTAAAACTGCCACCTACCAATGTGGAGTCATCTGCTTCTTTCGTCTCTATCACTCCTTGTCCTCTATGTACAGGGTCTAATTTGCAAACCAGCAAATTCTTATTTAGCCCAACAATTTTCTTCCTTAGCATTGTCACCATTGTGATTTTTTAATATTGCTACATTATACAAATCTATGCTTTACAGTATCTAATATGTTCAAACTGCCCCAAAACTAAAGTGAAAAAATGACCACGCTAATAGGAATATAATGATGATTACACTCTTAATTGCGTCCATTTGTTTCTTCTTTTTTAATTAGGATTCTGAACGAAACAATCCAAAATACATTTAAGATGATCACAACTGTCCCCAAATTGTTCAGTCTCTCAAAAAGTCTACATATAGTTATGAAAATATATTTAAATGGTCCGGGAGTCAAAATTCAATTGTCCCCCACCTTTTAAAAATTTGTGTTACATCAATTTACTTTTATAAAAGACCCACATTAATAACTGTTTCCACTAATGGAAGGATATCCAAAAAATATACTCACTTTTACCAAAAAAAAAAGGTGAAAAGTGAAAATAGCATTCAAGGCTTATTTTGCAACAAAATATAAATATATAGTATTCTCCCCCTTTTTACATCAAAGTGTAAATTGTCAATTCCTACACTGACACATCCAGAATGAATTATCATTTTAAGTGGTGATATTAAAGAGAATTATATGAACTGATGGGAACTTACATTTCCAACCTAAAGGCAGAGATTCCATATCAACCACAGTAATACTTGTATAACTGCCCTATATCACCCAAATCGAAACAGTAGGAAAATCTTCATTAATCTAGCAGAAAGCCAATTTCATAAAAAGTCGAAACTGAAATATTTCAATTGCAGTCTTCCACTGAAATTTCATTAATTTCAATCACAGATTATGTTACTGGAACCAAAATCAAGTAGCGATTATTAAAAATTGATCTCCCTAGCTATATGTCCACACAAGCAACAAAACAACCCAGAATTGCTTATCCCCATATAAAATCTAAGAATTTCTCCAAGAGAAAATGAACAACACTAGATTCACACACCCTTAGGTTACAAAATGGAAATGCATACACCTGAAGGATGTCCTTAATAAGTGATTTTAGGCCAACCAAAATAAGAATTAAATATTGACTCATTAAAAGCCAAATTGTCTGTTACTGTTTTTAGGCAAAGTTTCTATCAGAAGAGAAAGCTGGGACATTTCTCTTCAGAAGAATGTGATACACTTATTTAGGTCACTCCTGTGGTGGCACAAGCAGGCTTCATTCACATTACTCAAAAAAGCACATTAACCTCATGCTAATATTCATATTCCCAGATTTTAAGAATCGGTGGCTCAATTGACTCTAAATGGCAGGTAAGGAGAGAGCAGGCTAAAGATTTATATTTGAGAAAAGTGGCCACCAATTTACTGAATAGAAATTTCTGGATAAATAAAAATTGTGTGTTGTAAATATAACCCCCCTAAAAAAATTAGCATGATCAAAGCATCTACCAACACAAGCCAAACGCCAGGCATTCAACTATGAGATTGTCAACATCAAAGCCAAATAGAATGAGTTCCCCAAAGCAAAAGAAAAAAGTAATTGTTAGTTAGACTTCCGCTTGTGGCCGTCAGAAATGTTACCTTAATTTGGCCTTAATGACCTATAATCTCTTTTAGCATATGGCTTTTAAGACTGCTATTATTCAGCTTGATCTATGGATATAATGGAGCAGAACAGAACTGTGGGATAATTAAAATAAGTTCCTGTAAAAGTGGAATATGTAGTACATTGCTAATGTGTAAATGACTAAATAACTTAATTAGGTGAAATGAAGTGCACTTATAACCACAGATACTTAAACCGAATCATGATAATGTTGTGTATATGAATATATTCTTTAAAAAATGTTTATTAACCAAATAGTAGAACAAAGAAATACAGAGATTAGGGCCTGCAAAATCAACACTGGTTAACATTGTATCCTGAGTATCAATTGATAAAACAAAACCTAAATTATTTCTAGCCGTCAAAAATAGCTAGCTGTCAAAAATTATTTCTAGCAGACAAAAAATGTTAAAAAGGAATATTTTTCCCTTTAAAAAAAAACACCTGATTTTGGTAGCAATTAAATATAAGAATGACCTAGTGCCTCGATTCTGGTTTCTAAATTTTATTTTGATACATATTCTCTTTTATATTGCTAACTGAGGGATTTAAGAGTAGGGGTAGGTGGTGAATGAAGGCTAAAATCTCCATATACAGTCTGAGTTAAAATTAGGCCGGAGGATGGTTTTGTAAAATAATAATAATAAATACATACATAAATCTTTTGTTTTTCTGGGCCTTGCCATTTCCTAAACATATATAAGCACGGCATACAATTACACGGAAGCACCTTCTCCTGGTTGGACCAGGAAAAACATGGATGTTAAAATTCACCCAAAAAGGCTGCTCCCTGAAGCAAGATAAAGAAGCAGACGAGCACAGCGGGAAAAGAGTGTGAAGTGCACATGTGGGGCCTTGATTCAAAACACAGCTGCTGGATCTAATTTTAGGCCAACTGGCCTTGTCAGTGTCTCTTAACAAGAAAAATTTCCCCACTGAATATTTGAAGCTGTAAAAAAAAAAAAAAAAAAAAAAAAAAAAAAAAAAAAAAAAAAAAAAAAAAAAAAAAAAAAAAAAAAAAAAAAAAAAAAAAAAAAAAAGACACAAAAAAACACCAAAAAACCCCACATAATAATATTGATTAATTAACTTATCTCTACCATTGCTGCTGTTTTATACTGAAAATATGTAATGCAGCCTATCACCGAGAAGAGCTTAACCAGAGCTGTGAAGGATATTTCAGTTAAGGAAGTTTTATTCCAAAGAAATGACCCATGAAAATCCAGAAATTCATGGGCCCACACAGACATCTATGTAGCAAATAACATAAGACCATCCATATGCTCAATAAAGGAATTCAAGCATTTGTGAGCGCACCATACGTGAACTTACATAAATGAAGTTGAGGATTTTTTCCCAACTAATTAACAGTGTTAACTGCTGACATCTATTGAACTCTTACTCTGTGTAAACCAAGGGCTAAGTGCTGTACTTGGATGAGTTCACTAGACCTTCACAACCCTATTAGGTAGGTCCTATGAGTAGCGCCATTTTTTGGATCAGGAAATTCCATCAAAAAGCTACCAAATTCTATCAAAACCTCTCTGCAGCATTTAGGTGACTGAGGTACATGAATATTTATGTTTAAGTAGTCTTCTCTGATTTGGCTTTAAACCTCTTCAAGGAAAGTATAAATGTAAGAGTTTCAACACAATCGCATACACCCCCAAGCCCTTAAGTAATGAAATAAAAAACTTTATTTCAGTTTATCAAGAGCATTTGCTGCCACCATCAAACAGCACAATAAAGTATTTGTATACTAATGCATCGGTCAACTCCCTTTATTTTTCAAGAAGGGAAGCACATAGTAAGTTTGTAATGTTCATAAAGTGATCTCTAGATATTTATTCCCAAAATTGTATGCAAAATACTAAAATCTTCATGCTATGTGAATTCTCCTATGGAAAAGTGTCCTGTCTTTCATCAGACTCCCAAAGCATTCTATGGCTCCAAAGATGTTCAAATTCCCTGCCCTTCAGGCCCTAGCCAAACATTGAGGATCATATCCCCCCTTGCTTGTATTTCTCCATTTCTAACCCTAGAAAACAACTTATGATTTGCAACGTTCACAATTGCACACACCCTACTCCCAGCTCAAATTGTCCTTCAACCTTCTGTCTAAAGATTCCCCACTCATACTTCAAGGCCCAACTGACATGGCAGTCTCAATGAAGGTACCCTGGCACTTACCTCTACTCACAATAATTCTAATGTCCTAGTAGGGCCCCATATATACATGCTCCTTTTTTTTTTTTTTTAAGGTTTTACTTATTTCTTTGAAAGAAAGAAAGCACAAGCAGGGAAAGGGGCAAAGGGAGAGGGAGAAGCAGACTCACTGCTGAACAGGGAGCCTGAGTGAGGGCTTGATCCCAGGACCCTAAGAATCATGACCTGAGCTGAAGGCAGATGCTTAACTGACTGAACCACCCAGGTGTCCCTACATACATGCTTCTAATAGAGAATTTATCATACAGGATGTGTTCTGTAAATATTCTTCTTTCTCAATGTGAACTCCCAAGATCAAAAACTGTGCTATTTATCATCACTTTTAGTACCTCAAGCATTGGACACAGTCCTTAACATAGTGAAGACTCAATAAATTTGTTAAATTAATTGATAAATGAGTATATAAACAAATGCTATAAAAATAATCAATTAATGACCAATAAGGTACAGTATAACACAAAATACACAAGTAAGGAACAATCTTTCCCCAAAATTATTTTCATGCCTAATATTTATTTATTGATCTATTTATGTCCATCTTGGTTCCACAAAGAATCTGATCTACTCCTTATAACATTCTCTCACATATATATTATTGTCACAACTTTCTTCTTTTTTTTTAAGATTATATTTATTTATTTTGAGAGAGAGAGAGCACGAGTGAGGAGAAGGAACAGAGAGAGAGGAAGAAGCAAACTCCTTGCTGAGTAGGGAGCCCAACATGGGGCTAGATCCCAAGACCCTGGGATCATGACCTGACCAGAAGGCAGATGCTTAACCAACTGAGTCACCCAGGCACCCATAATTTTCTTTTAGTTCAAGTTTTAATGTTTAAATAGTTTTTTCTGCATGCAAAAGTCAAACATGCTCACTATTATAGTATTTTATGTATATTAAATATATTCTTTAAATCAAGAAAATAGATATCATCCATGCAAGAAAATATATGAATGTCCTACTTTTCAAATGAACATTCTCACTCTCTGAGATTTAAAGTGAGTTGTCCAATATCACACAGCCAATAATAGAGCTAGAAGGAGAATGTATTTTACACTTTGATCTAAAATACATTTCTCCAGACTGAAGGTCTGCAGTCGTGCCCTAACCCAACCCTACAATACCCAGCTGCTATGTGTTTTGGTAAATTAAGTATGTACTGGAATACAGTCATGTTCTTTGGTTCTTGTGGTCTACAGCTGCTTTCATGCTACAACAGCAGAATTCAATCAGAAAAGTATATGACCCACAAAGCCAAAAATACTTATTATTGGGTTCCTTATAGAAGAAGTTTGCTGACTTCTACACCTTAGTCTACATCATTCTAGTTTCAGAAACATGTGTTTATTCTGAAGTCTTTAATAGGGAAGAATGATTTCTTCTTTTCAGGAAAACTGCTCTTTTAGATGTTAGACATACAAGAGGTAAAAAGGTAAAATCCATAACATAAGGTACTCAGTATTAGCATATGTTTTCTTTTAAATTTTAGCTTTATACAACCAAAATACCAAAATGTATATCCGAACCAGAATGCCCTGCCAATAACCAAAATATTTGTTAGAGGAAGCAGAACCATGGAAGGCATGGGGTAAACTCTGGAGAGAGAAGTTTGCTTACCAGCACTTATATAGCCTTTCCCTCATGTCCCTCCCTTTGGTCTGTCCAAGGATACCTTACTTGGCCCCAAGAATCCAACTCACCCAATGGTGCTTCCCAAATTTCAGTTCCATTTTCTTGATTTTTTTGCCATGACTAAGTACTAACTGAACATGTATATAGTTAATTTTTTCTTTATAAATAATTAACTTCAAAAACATTAGCCTTCCCCATAGAATAATATCTATAAACCCAGGCTTACTTACACCGGTTACATTTTTTCTAAAACATATTCAATCACAGATAGATATTAATAGAGAGCAGTCAACCAGACAGGACAGACAGACACAACTGTCGAAGTTAAAGAAGTTGCTATGCTTTCTCCTTCTCCAGGTATAAAAAAAATATTCATCAGCAATTCAATATTCCCTTATGTCACTTCTCTGAGAACTGTCTTAAATGCTCTTTGCTTAACTCTCATCATCTATAAACTCAAAGACCTCAGAGGGATACTCTGGGGAATAAATGTTGTTAAGTAAAAAGCTAGATCCATGATGCAATGTCAAAAATGGCATGTCCCTTCCAGAACTTGATGTACATGTTATATGAGGTAATATGTGTGAAAAAACTGTGAATTATAATCACTACAGCAATTTTTCAGGAGTTTGCTCATAGAAAAAATAAGGCAGAAGATACAGAACAAGCTATCCTCTTGGAGTTCAAACACCTTGACTAACCCTCGACTCGGCCCCTACTAACCCTATGACCTGGGACAAGCTAGAGGATTCTGAGTCTTGGTTTCCTCTATAGTGAATTCTGGATGACCAGATTTCAGGGCTTTACAGAAAATAATGACCTAAGAGTGCCTAACATATAGTACTTCCTGACTGGAGAATTTTATCTGGTAATAAATTTTATATGCAAAATGCAATGTGAAAATGTAAAAAAATTATAATATGATCATCATAAATTTATATAACCTTGAAAATCTGAAAAATAAACACAAAAGGAAAGAAGTTTGGTGACTTCCAATGATAATACTATGACTAAACTTAAAATGAGTCAAAATCCCACAAAACTATCATTTCTTTTAATCAGTAGATTCAAATTAAAATACATATGTATTTTTAGTAAATTATTAAACAAATCCAGTATTTGTTGAATCAAAAGAACTTTCAATTTAGGTTAGAAGATCAAAGAAGCCTCTTTGATCTGAATGGAGACAGTCAACAAAGATCAGGAGGAGAGGTGCTCCACAGTATGTTCAAAGGCCCTGAATCAAGGAAGAGCTTGGCAAAGTCTAAGATCTAAAAGAAGTCCAATGTAGCTTGAGTGAGGAGAGCATTAGAAGGGAACCAAATGAGGCTATGGCGTTACCTCTGAGATATGTTATGTTAAGGACTAGAGAAGTTATTCTTTTTTTTTTTTTTAAAGATTTTATTTATTTATTTGACAGAGAGAAACACAGCTAGAGAGGGAACACAAGCAGGGGGAGTGAGAAAGGGAGAAGCAGGCTTCCCGCCGAGCAGGGAGCCCGATGTGGGGCTCGATCCCGGGACCCCGGAATCATGACCTGAGCCGAAGGCAGTTGCTTAACCAACTGAGTCACCCAGGCACACCAGAAGTTATTCTTTAACACTGGATGTATTTATAAGAGTGAAAAACACTGACATGGGGAATGAAATGCTCTGTTTGACATTTTTGAAAAACTCACACTGGCTGTTTTAGAATATGGATTCAACAGGAAATAAGTGGAAACATGAACATTAACTGGATCAGACAAGAAATGATGATGCCTTGATCTCGACTGGCAAAAGTAGAGGTGGAGATCAGAACTCCATGATGACTGGAATGGGAGAAAGAAGAGAAAGGAAGTCCAAGATGCTAGATCTTGGTTTCATCAAATAGGTTCTGCCATTCCTAAGATACATAACAATTAGAGGAGGCATATAGTAAGCGGAGTAGGGGGAATGAACTGTAACAGAGAACTGGCTTTATGTCTGACTCTGAAAGACACAAATAGGACTGGGGCAATATACATGAAAGCTCATATCTTAGAAATAGATGAGATGATTTAGGGAAAAAAATCCACATGAGAGTAAAAGTAGACATGTACTGACCGCCTAATATATCTTGGACAGGGGTTAAGTCCACAATTATCCTAGTGAATTCTCTCAACGATCTGTTCATACCCATCCTACAATAAAGAAACAAGGTCTCGCTGTTAACCACTGGATGATAACCAACCCAATCTGACTCTAGATTGATGCCTCTGAACAGAAGAGGTAAGATCCCTGGGAGAGTCAACTCACGGGCAGGGAGAACAGCAGCCAGCAAACAAGTGACAGAAAAGAAACACCAGCAAAAGGTGGTGTGGAAAAGCCAGATGCCTAGAACTTCCACCAAAATGAAATATTTTCTCAAAAGTTGCTGGGAAGTTTAATGAAATGGGATAGCTAAATACCTAAAAGAGAAAGAGAAGTCAGGAGAAAGGGCAGATGTCCTAAAAAAGAACGGCAACAACCTAGACAGCAGACTTCAGAAGAAAATAGAATAAAATCATCAGAGTAATGTGAAAAAACAAACATCAACCCTGAAATTTTGTGCCTTGCAAAATTATCTTTCAAGAACAAGCATAAGGACATTGTGAATAAACTAAAAGGCAAGAGTTGAACTTTAAATCCCTATTCCTTCTAAAGGACATACTTCGTGAACTATGAAAACAATCCCATAAAGATGATCTAAAATGTCAGAGAACGGGGAACAAAGAAATTAGTAAACTGGTAAATTTAAACACTGCCTATAAAATAATATCTAATTTACAGAAAATTTCTTATTTTTATTTATTTATTTATTTGAGGGAGGGAGAGAGAGAGTGCGCGCGTAAGCACAGGTAGGAGGAGGGGCGGTGGGAGAGAGAGAGAGAGAGAATCTTTTTTTTTTTTAAAGATTTTATTTATTTGACAGAGAGAGTGATCACAAATAGGCAGAGAGGCAAACGAGAAAGAGGGGGAAGCAGGCTCCCCACCAAGCAGAGAGCCCAATGTGGGGCTCAATCCCAGGACTCTGAGATCATGACCTGAGCCGAAGGCAGAGGCGTAACCCTCTGAGCCACCCAGGCGCCCCGAGAGAGAATCTTAATCAGGCTTCAGGCCCAGCACAGAGCCTGATGTGGGGCTGAGATCACACAAGAGCTGGACATGTGGAAACAACTGAGCCACCCAGGTGCCCCAATAAAAAAATTTTTAAACCTCAAAACAAAAATAGTCTAAGTAGGGAGGGGAGTGATAGGAAGAACAGTATTCTTTGGTCTTAAAATTATTTCAATGGATTATTAAGACTATAGACAAACTTTAGACCTTGACCGATAACTATGCATAGTAAAATCTCAAAGGTAATCACTAAAATATAGAAAAATATTCCAAACAATGAGAGTGGAAAATAAAGCAAGAAAAAAGCAAAACTGTAATCAAGCTCTTCAAAGGAATGAGAGGAGAAAAAAAAAATGTGTATAAGAAGCAATGCAAATGAGGAGCACCTGGGTGGTTCAGTTGGTTGGGCGACTGCCTTCGGCTCAGGTCATGATCCCAGAGACCCTGGATCAAGCCCCGCATCGGGCTCCCTGCTCAGTGGGAAGCCTGCTTCTCCCTCTCTCACTCACCCTGCTTGTGTTCCCTCTCTCACTGTGTTTCTCTGTCAAATAAATAAAATCTTTAAAAAAAAAAAAAAAAAGAAGCAATGCAAATGGAAATAAGAATTAGATGACAATAATCACAGAGCTACCATGTTGCACAATTCCAAGAGGCACCTTAATGTCTATGGAAGTAGCCTAAACTAAAGTACAAAATTAAATAAATGGATGTAAGTAATTTGTTATAATCTGATTAGATTAAAAATAAAATTCAGCTGAAGGTGGCATACTCAAAACACAACAACATGGATGGGCTAAAAAAAAAAAAGTTTGAAAATTAGATAAGCTAGGCAAATACTAGCCAAAAAGTTAGATAACTACACGAAAACAAAAACAAACATACTTTAAGACAAAAGAGCAGGAATAGGATGACCACATACAAAGTGATAAAGACCATAATTTACCAGGAAGATGTAGGTAGCAATTCTAAACGTAAGAGCATGTAATATAATTTCAAGATGTAAAAAGCCAAAACAGAAACACAGGAAGAAATCTGCAAAGTCATCATCATAGAAGATTATCTCAATCCATTTCTCTCTATGACAAATAGGACAGGCAGACAAAACATTAGTAAAGGTACAACTGATTTTAAGGCACACTTAACAAGCTTATATTTCTGGACACATATAGATCCTTCAATAAGAGGATACACATTCTTCTCAAGAAAAGAATGGAACATTTATGAAAACTGATTAATTGAAATTAACAATAAAGCAAGTTTCACAAAAACCAAAGAACTGTTGTCACATAGAACTATTCTCTGACAATTAGATTACATTAGAAGTCAATAATACAGGATAAATAACACATTCATTTATAAAATTTCCAAAGCACCAATAAATATTGCAAAGGACAAAGAAGAAACTATATTAGAAATTTTAAATAGTTATAAATCAAATATAATGAACATGTTACCTATTAAAGCCCATGGAATACAGTAACAGTAATAGGGGGTATTTTATAGCCTTAAGCTCTTATATTAAAAAAAAAAAGATGACAATTTAATAAGCTAAATGGTCAACTCAAGAAGTTAGAAAGAAAATCAGAATAAACCCAAAGCAACAGAAGGAAGGCAATAACAAAGATTATAAATTAATTACGTAGAAAACAACACAGACAGAAAATAATCCATAAGGCTAAAGTTGATTCTTTTTGAAAACTAATAGATGAGAAAAACCTTTAGTGATCTTGATCAAGGAAAACACAAAATCAGGAATGATAAATGAAACCTAATTATAGAGTCAGCAGAGATTAAAAAGCTAGTAAGAAAATACTATGAATAACTTTATGGTAATCAATTTAAAAATTTATATGAAATAGAAAAAATTATATATATATCATATATAATTTTCTTCATATATATAATTTTAGAACTATCTGAAAAAGAAAGTAATATTCTCATTCTCATTACTTAAAAACTGTATCAGTGGTTAAAATCTCACATGAGGTTCAGATAGTTATACAGGTAAGTTCTACCATGTTTCAAGGAACATATTATTTCAACCTTATACAGACTCTTCTAGAGAAGACAGAATAAAAATATTCCCCTATTCATTTTACAGATCAATATAAACTTGTAGCCAAAACTAGACAAGGATACCAATCTTAGTTATAAGCATAAATAGAAAATATTAGAAAACTAATTTAAATATGTAGAAAAAGCATGTGATAAAACTCAATACCATTCATGATAAAATTCTTAGCAGAATATGTATAGAAGCAAACTTCCTTAATAAAATAGCTACCATCATCAATGTCAACAGGGAAAATCAAAAAAAAAAAGACAAGGATATCTATTACTGTTGTTTCTACTGAACAATATACTTGAGGTCTTAGATAGCACAGTAAGACAAGAAGAGAAGAGGGGGGAAAACAGCCAAATATAGGGGTTTCAAAAAAAAAAACAACAAAACTGCCATTATTCACACATGATATGACTACCTATAAAGAAAACTCTAAAGAAAAGACATAGACATGGTTAGAATTAATAAGAGAGCTAGCGACTTAGCTCAACATAAAAATCAATTTACAAAAATCAATTGCATTTATACATATCAGCAACAAACAATTTGGACATTTAATTTAAAAAATCCATTAAAAATAATAACAAAAAATAAGGTATCTAAGAATAAATCATCAAAAGACACATACAACTTCATGGAGAAAATTCTAAAACGTTATTTTTTGATACCAAACAATAGCTAGAGAAATGAAGAGATGCATAAGTGGAGATAACCTTGTTTAAAATATATTAAGGCTCTCCATATTGATCATTAGCCTCCATGTAGCTTCAGTAAAATCCCTCAAAGGCTTATGAAAGACCTTGATAAGGTTCTTTTTTAAATGCTATGGAAAAACATAAGCCCTCAAAGAGCCAAAAGTAAAATGTGTATATATGTGACAAAAGAAGAAAGAAGAACTTTACCTATCAGTTACCAAAATGAAGTATAAAACTTGATAATTTGGTACTGAGGCAAAGGTAGAGTGACAGATGAAAATAGAGGACTCAGAATGGAAGACCCTTACAAATGACAAAACTTAAAATATTACAGAAGTGGCATTATGGATGCTTTGGGAAAGGAGGAACTTCTTGATAAATGATTCTAGAACAAATGGCTACCAAAGACATTTACGGAAATGGTAGAATTGGGTCCATGCTGCCCAGTCTATAAAATCAACCCCACCTATATTAAAAACTTAAAGGCAAAAGTCAAAACCATGAAAGCCTTTTCAGAAAAAACATATAAGGGAATATCTTTATGACCTTGGAGTAGAGATGAACTTTCCAACCATAACATAAAACATCAAAAGGCATAGAGAAAAAAATAATATGAATATATTAAATTTATGGCTTTCTGTATAGGTCATAACATATGGGAAAGTCTTTGCAGCATGTATGACTGAGAAATAATTATTATCCAAAAATATATTAAGAGCCTCTACAAATCAATAGGAAAAAAAAAACTCAATTAAAAAGAAAAAACTGGGGTGGAGGTAAGATTTCAGGGGAGAACAAACACAAATGTATGTATGTATTTATAGGGTATTTATAGGATGTTTAACCTCATTAATTTTCAGGGAAATGCATATTAAGACCCCAGTGAGATACATTTTACATCTTATACTGACTAGATCGATACAAATTAAGACATTTGATAACACCAAAGGTAGACAATCATATGCATCAATAGTGATCTTTTAAGCTGCGAGGAAGAGTATAAATTGGTAACAAACTTTGGAAGACAATTTGACACTATCTTGCCATCTTGAACATTTGCATGACTCTACAGCCCAATACACAGATATCAAAAAACACGACCAAGAGCACATCAAGAGATGTTTAGGAAAGTGTGTAGTTCCAAAAAAGGGGAATCAAGCCAAAGGTTCATTAACTTAATCATTAACTAGAAAGTTCATAAGTAAATTGAGGCATATTCACCAGCTGTGAAATGAACTAATGTGACATATAACAACATGGACAAATCTTAAATACATAATACCAAATGAAAAAACTAACCAAAGACAGTGTAAGAATGTCACCATTTTTATACTTTCTATCAAGTAAAAACCAACTTATTATTCAGAAATGCATACACAGGTCATAAAACTACTTTTTAAAAAAGACTTTATTTATTTGACACAGAGAGACACAACGAGAGAGGGAACACAAGCAGGGGGACTGGGAGAGGGAGAAGCAGGCTTCCTGCTGAGCAGGGAGCCCTATGCAGGGCTCCATCCCGGGATCCTGGGATCATGACCAAAGGCAGGCTCTTAAGGACTAGAACCACCCAGGCGCCCCAAAAACACTTTAGACAAACAAAAAAAGAAGAGAATATATATGTCCGTCAGGGAGTGGATAAGAAAGGAACCCACAAGGAGAGGCAAATGTTCTGATTCTTATATTGAGTAGTGGGTCTAGGGGGTCTTCACTCATAATTTATATGTGCTACATGCATTATTTTGTAGATGCCAAGCATTATAAGATTCAGTATGTTTTGAAATATTTGGTTGGTGTTAGATTTAAAATAAAACAGTTCCGAGTGGAAGGGTGTAGATGTAGCCAGTGTAGACAACAATTGACAAAACTCTTGCTGTGAAGGAGGGGAAGAAAGAGGATGGTGCTCAGAAGGGAATGTGAATGAGAACAAGAGTTTTTGCTTGGTTTGTTACATTTTTACTTTGTTTTTAATTCTGAAATATTTCAAGCACAGAGTTGTTAACCATAATATTCTACCATTTTTTTTCCAAAAAAAAATAAAGACTGCATATACTGTTAAAGCAATCTGCATGTCCTCCCCATCCCAAAAGGAAAGTAATTATAGTTCATTTTACTTTTTAACTGAGAATTGCTTAATG
This sequence comes from Spilogale gracilis, assembly GCA_004023965.1. Lineage (NCBI taxonomy): Eukaryota > Metazoa > Chordata > Mammalia > Carnivora > Mephitidae > Spilogale > Spilogale gracilis. The sequence goes on from PITA01013875.1 coordinate 55,526, forward strand.
CATGCCTAGACGTTGAAGGAATTCTCCAGGGGGCAGGAATAACATGAGAGTGCTGTCCACTTACATCAACATTACCCTACCAATTCATCAGCAGCAAGGCACACGCTCTAAGGAGTGATCCACCTGGTGCAGACGGGTCCATGACTCTCTCCTTTCAGCACTCTTCTGAGGAAGAACACAACGAGCTCTTGGATCACAGAGCCAAGTGCTACTAACTGGGATCGAA